>PVJH01020346.1:0-40841 GCA_004026705.1 Nesogale talazaci | reverse complement strand
CTGCCACAGTCAGAGTTGTATATGATAATGTCCAGCAAATATCAGAGCACCCGACCCAATCTCACAGATTGTTGGTTCTCTTTCTTAAAAAAAGATCTTTGTAACCTATTTTGAACAATTTCTTTGGATGCATTTTCATAATCACTAATTGTGTCGGTGGTACCTATGATCAGCTGTTAGACCCATTCAATAAAATGTTCAGTTGATACTCTAAGTTCTAGAAATTCATATTCCATTTGGGTACTGAAGTTCATTATATCTTCACCAATTAGATCTATTTTTTCCTGAAACTTTTAAAATATATTTATCATTATTAACATCAAATTTGTCTGATTAATTCAACACCTTGGGTATCTCTGGGTTTGCTCTTACTGCCTTTCAAGATCTCACTTCATAATAGCTATGGGTTAAAAAAAATCTCTGCTTCTTTCTATAACTTTAAACTTAAAATTTCATGGCATTTAACACAACCTTGTGAAACACACCCTGAAAAATGGATTCTATTGTATCAATTTGAAAAAATGTTAAATTTTGTTCTGCCAGAGCAGAGGGAGAACTTGAAGAACTTGCTGAGGAAAATCAAGGATTCCAACCTTCTAAACGGATTTCATTTCATTGTAAAGAAAACCCCCAAGTCTTACAACTAGGCGAATAAATAACATCATGATAAGTGGAGAAAATATTGAAAGTGCTAGGATTTAATTTTGTTTGAATCCTTAAGCAATAGACATGGAAGCAGCAATCAAGAGAACAAAGGGTTCATTGCACTGGGTAAATGTGCTGCATGAAATATCCCTAAATTATTGACAAGCAAGCATGTTACTTTGAAGCCTAAGCTGTGCTTTCCTAAATTCATGGTATTTTTATTTGCCTCACATACGTGTAAAAGTTGGGCATTGAATAAAGAAGACCTTAGAAAAATCTGTGCATTTTAATTATGGTGCTGGAGCAGAATACATAATGTGTCATGGGGTGCCAAAAATAGACAGATTTATCTTGGAAGAAGTATAGCCAGAATGCCCTTAGAAGCAAGCATGGCGAGACTTTGTTAGGTCTTCTTTGGGCATGCGATCAAGAGCAAGTCCTTGGAGAAAGGCACCATGCTTAGTAAAGCAGAAGGTCAGTGAAAAGCAGAAGACCCTCGACAAGATTGACACGGAGGCTGCAACCAGAGGCTTGGACTGTACCTTTGTAAGGATGGTATGGACCGTGCATGAGTCCTTGTGGTTGTACACAGAGTTGTCATGAGTGGAGACTGACTAGATGCACCTGACAACAATAGGAGTCAGAACAGAGCCAATGACAGTGGATTTGAGTTTGGGCATTTTTCTGATAATGTGATAATGGTTTTCATAGACAGGATATATGGAACTCAGTTCGATAAAATTTGCTTCCCTTCCAGGACTTACTGCTCAGTGAGTCCTTCTTTGTTTATAACTACTGCACATGACCATAATTTCAGTAGTTATCCTTCTTCTTTTTTTCTGGGAAAATCTGATCTAATTGAACCAACTCAATCTTGAATTTTTTTAAAAAAATCATAAACACTAGAGGGTCTCTAGAGCAGACTTTCTCAAATGAAGACATTCATAGTAAACACTGAGGAATCACAGAGCTAAAGCTTCTGAAACTGACTGCGAGCTTGCAGTAAGGGGGACCTAAAGCGCTTGCTGATGAAGATCAAGGGTCGCAGAATTATGTTGCTGGCCTTTTACTTACTATGGGGTGAGAAACTCTTATAAGATGTCACTTTGCATTTACAGATCTCCCTGTTTGAAATTCTAAAGAAGATTCTTAGTGCATTTATGCGAGGACAATTTTAAAAGTCAACCAGGGACATTCTAGAAATGAAAAAATGTCTAAGCCTAAATCCCTTCATATTAATGTTAAGGAAAACTGCAGACCAAGCAATTAGAATGCTGTAGTTTTTAAAATATGAGGCCATATTTCTACTGGAGCTAATTACTTTTGCATGTGGCAGGTTAAAGAATTTATGAAACTTGAATAGTGTCTTTGCTTATACCTTAAAGCCCCAAATGAATTTTTTGATATCATCATCCTTGAGCAGGAATAATCTTTTTTGAAATATAATGTGATTTCAAAAGTAAATCCATTTCTTATAATATTAAGCAAGAATTATTTCTTGAAGTGGTATAGAGCATTTTGAAACTCTTTTACACATAAAAATAACAATAATTTCTTTTCACTTTTGATGAGAAAATTAACCACTATAAGTATCCAGGAGAAAAAAATGACATTAAAATTTATTAGAATGTATAAAAGAAAAAGGAAATATACTTAAAATGAATAAATCTTCTTCATGATAGAGAAAAGAGGTGCAATAGAGGGAAAACCTCACCTTTATCCAACACCTTGTCACATTCTAAATGATAATAGCTAATAATTATTGAATCTTATTCTAGGATGTCATTTTCTAAATGACACATTAACTTTTTTGGCCCTCCTAATCACCTCAAGAAGTAGTTTGATTATTATTCTATATTAATGAAAACAAAACAAATTAAATCCTGTGACATACAGGAACTACGTACTTGTTCAAAATCATGTGGGGAATGTTATAGAACTGAGATGATCTGCTCCAGTGCAGGTGCCAGAATTAAAGTTGATAAGGTATGTCCCATTCCAGTATTGAGTGTACCCTCTTCCAGAACAGTATTATGGGATTTACATTCATTATGTCTTTCAAATTCAATAAAAAAAGAAATCAAGCATTGGATCACTATCTTCTATCAATACATTAGCTGCCTGAGCTGTCAGGATTGTCAAAGCGGTCTTGACCACAAAGTGATTAGGAAATGAATGGTAAGTTTGTAGAATGAGAAGAGTCTGGTATTCCATTTACTTGACTTTTTCTTAAGCCTATTTCCTGGTTAATTTCATGCAGTAAAAATATTTTCTCATGCCCACCTCCCATTAAAAATTACTTGTGCTTTGCTATAAGAATTTTATTTGAAAAAAATAAACAGACCGAGTCAAAAAAAACAGAAAATCTTAATTTGACTTGGCATTAAAAAGAAAGTTTGCTTATAGCTGCAATTGAATGATTTCTAGGCACTTATTAGATTATGATAAAAATCCTTTGTGCAAAAGAAGAATATATTTGAACCACTCATATTTTTCCTAAATCTTTCTTTGGCTTCATTGTTTATTGGACTCTATATAATTAAGCTAAGTATGAGTATGAAATGATCTGTACATATATATTTTAATAAACTCATACATACAAATAATACTGATGTTTTTCTTTATTTTGTGTTCTGTTTTTGATAATCCACCGTGGTTTCTGTTATTGTTGTCAGAGGCTGTGCAGGCAGTTGTGACCCACAGAGAACTGATAAGTCAAATAATGAAACTGTGCCTGGTCCCGCACCTTCGCCTCAGTCCTTGCTGGGCTTGAGCTCATCGTTGCAGCCACTGTACTAGTCCATCTTTCAGGTGTTCCTATTTTTTGCTGGCCTGCTACTTCACGAAGCATGCCATCTGTCTCCAGGATAGCATGCCCAAAATGTCCTTGTTGGTAAGTGCCTTTGAATTAGTTCTTACCCTAAGGAACTCATGCCCAACAAATGGGAACTCTTCTTGGTCCTGCATCATCCTCACAATGGTTCCACTGTCACAACCATTGTGTCATTTGATATCCTTGAGGGTCTTCCTCTTTTTTGCTGTCCCTTTACTTTTCCAGGCAAGATGTCCTTCTCCATGAACTGGTCTCTGCTGACGAGCTGGACAATGTATGTAAGCTGAAGTCTCACCATCCTTGCCTCTAAGGAGCAGTCTGTCCTTACGTTGGTAAGGCAGATCACTTTGTAATTTTAGCACTCCATGGCATTTTTCAGTGTTCTTTTTCAGTACCGTGATTCAGTTGCATAGCTAAATTCTTATTCTTTGATCTTCTTTATTCAAGGTCCAACTTTCACATGAATATGAAGCAATGGAAAATACCCTGGTTTGGGCCAGGTGCTCCTTAGTCCTGAAAGTAACGTCCTTGCTTTTCGGCACATGAAGAGGTCTTGTGGGGAAGAGTTCCCTGATGCAATGCATCTTTTGACCTCTGGACTGCTGCTTCCATGAGTATTGCGTGTAGATCTAAGCAATACAAAATCCTTGAGAATTGCAAGTTTTCCTCCATTTGTAGTGAATTACCTATCGGTAATTGTGAGAATTTTAGTCTTCTTTACGTTGAGTTGTAATCCATGCTGAAGGCTGAAATCCTTGACCTTCATCGGCAAATGCTTCAAGTCCTTTCTCTTCAGCACATTATGTTGTGCCAACTGCATACTGTAGGCTGCTAAAAAGCAATCTCCAATCCTGATGCGACCTTCTCATGATTATTTGCTCAGTATGGTGATAAGTATGCAGTCCTCTCTTACGCATTTCCTGATTTAAAATCATGCAGTGTATCAATACTTCTGTTCACAGAACTGATTCTTGAATGTCCAAAATAGGTAAGACAAAGTCTCCTTGTTTTACATCTAAGAAAAATCCCCTCTGTTCTTTACATATTAAAGACAAAAATGAAGAAAATATTCAGCATATTTCAAGGTGAAAGAGCTGAAAAAAAATTCCAACCTTGTGTTGCAATATTCATGAAATATATGAGCTAAATATTGAGTGATTGAGGAAGCATTAAGGGTGGATAAAAAGATTGCACAGCATTACTGTAGCAAAAAGAATTGGCTGATGCTCAGATGTTAAAATAGCTAACATATGACCAAGAACCAGAGGTTTTAAAAGCAAAAATAAAAGTTGTACTGATGACATTAGCCTACAACCAGACTCCAAGAATTAGCAGAATACTGATTGGAGAATTCCCATAAGTTGACACAGCAATGCAGGTGTTCACAAGTCAATGTCAAGGAACTTGGAAAATCATTACCTGGCCAATCATATTTGTTCCCATTACCAATGAAGTTGGCATACCCCAAAGTTGAAAGTGCCACAATATCATTAAAATCATATGCAAGTAAAATTTTATTGAAGATATTTTTTAAGATGGCTGCAACAGTGCACCCACAGGTGCTGTCAGAAATTCATGCCAGAATTAGAAGAGGATATGGAACAAGGGAATGTGAACACCAGGTGGATCTTGACTGAAAGAAGAGATTATTAGAAAAATGTTTATTTGAGTTTTCTTGACTCCACCTTCAGTTGAGTGCATCGCTGACAAATGACAGGCTTCACCAAGGAGAATGGGAAAGACAGAACATTTAATTGTGCTTTTGAGGAACACAACGTAGGTCAAGAAGTACTTTTGAATAGAATCAAGGGCACTGTTGTTTAGGTGTTGGAGAGTGGGTGCTGACTCCGAGGAAACTGCTGTATGCCAGAATGAAACACCCTTTGGTCCTGTGTCATTCTGACAATTGTTGCTATATTTGAACAGTGTTGCAGCCACTGTGTCATTTCATCTCATTAGGGGTTTTCCTCTTTTTCACCAACCTTCTACTTTACCAAGAAGGATGACCTTAAAATCTGTTCTCTCTTGATAGCATAGTCCATGTTTTCGTGATATGAGTCTCACCATTTTTCCTTCCAATCTGCATTCTGGCTGTACTTACAAGACAGATCTATTTGTTCTTTTGGCAGTTCACCACTTCTCCTTTGGCCAATCTAATTCAATTTCCAGCTTTCACATGCATTTGAGATGATTAAAAATGCCATGGCTTGAATCAGGCAGACCTAAGACCTCAGAGCGATATCCTTGCTCTTCAACCTTGCGAAGAAACCCCAATGCAAGGCATCCTTTCATCTGCTGACTGCTGCTCCGTGAGCATTGACTGTGAGTCCAAGCAAGATGAAAGTCTGGACAAGTTTAATCTTTTCTCTATTAATCATTTTACCTATTGGTTCAGTTTTTTTTGGGGGGGTGTTCTTTTTACATTGATCTTTAATCCATATTGAAAACTGCAATTTTTTATCTTCATCAGAACGTGCTTCAAATCCTTCTCTTCACTGTCACCAAGCAATAATGATTCATTTGTGTATTAAGGTTGTTCATAAACCTTCCTCCAATCCTGATGCCTTGCTCTTTTTTAATATAATCGAACTTCTCTGATTATTAGCACACTATCCAAATTAAAAAAGTACTGCAGAAGGATATAATCTTGATGTTTGTCTCCCCTGATTCTAAACTACGCAGTATTTCCTTGTTCTTTCAGAATGGTTGACTTCTAATCCATGGACAGTTTACTCAGGAGCAAAATTAAATGTTCTGGAAGTCATATTATTTTCGGTTTTATGTGTAGTTGGTTTGATCCGCACAGTAATGTGCATTTATATAATCAATAAAACATAGTCCATAATTTTCTTGGTATTTCCTGTTTTGAGCCAACATCAATCTTAAGGTGGCAATGATATTCCTTATTCCGAGTTCACTTTTCAAGTCAGCTGGAATTTTTGTTAACTCTCTGTCAAAGTATGCTGACATGTGTTGTTGAATCATCAGAAATATTTTACTTTCATGTGATATTAATAACCTTGTGTGATCATTTGTGCATTCTGTGATATCACCTTTCTTGGGAATGGGTACAATTATTTTTTTCCAGTTGGTTGTCCAGGTAATTGCTTTCCAATTGCATAGCCAGGAGTTGTTTTCAAAATTTCTTGACATAGACTAGTTAGTGTTTTATCAATTTGCTAAAACATTTCAATTTGTGTCTGTAAATGTTCTGGAGTTTTATTTTTTTGTCAAGGTCCTTGGTACATCTTGGACTTCTTACTTCAATATCATTGGTTCTTGTTCATATGCCATCTCTTGAAATGGTTGAATGTCAACCAGTACCTTTTGATTTGGTAACTCTTTGTATTCCCTCTATCTTCTTTTATAAATCCTGCATCTTTGGTGCCTCTTAGTAATTCAGGTCAAAGCCTAAATTTTTTCTTAAATTCTTTCAGTTTGATATGTCCTGAGCATATCCTTATTTTAATGCTTTCTAACTTCAGGTATTTGTAAATTTCATTGCAACATATTACTTTGTCTTTTCAAGCTGCCCTTTGTAGCTCTCTGTTCAAAAGATTAATTTCAGGAAAGTTGTGAGTCAGAGTAGTAGCCTTTCAATACACTTATTCCATCTGTATATTTAGCAAAGGAACTGAGATCCTAGCCTATATGAGGAAGAATGCAGCATCACAATGGGGATATTGTCTATTAATAATGTGTGCAATAAAGATGCACAAATGTGGTGGAGGTAAAGAATAATATCTGTCTGACCTCTGGTTTCCTTAATGCCATGGGACAGAGTTTAGACACACCTGCACCTTCCATCTTTCTTTACTGTCTCTGACACTATGGTGGGTTCATTTTTAAAATTTTTTTTAAATCATTTTATTGGGGGTTGTGCAGCTCTCATCACAATTCATACCATTGTGTCAGGCACATTAGTACATTTGTTGTCATCATTTTTTTCTTTTTTTATTAATCACTTCATTGGGGGCTCATATACAAACTACCCATAGATTCATGTATTGTATCAAGCACATTTGCACATTTGTTGCCATCATTATTTTCAAAACATTTTCTTTCTACTTGAACCCTTGGTATCAGCTCCTTATTTTATACCCTCCCACCCCACTCCTCCTTCATAAATTATTATTTTTCAAGTCATGTATTAATTGATTTACTCACTTTTCTGTTATTCATTCCACTGGGAGGGGCTTATATGTAGATCATTGTGATTGGTTTCCCTTTTTCCCTCCACCTTCCCCTTACCCTCCTGGTATTGCTACTCTCATTGTTGGTCCTGAGGGATTTATATGTCCTGGATTCCCTATGTTTGCAGCTTTTATCTGTGTCCATGTGCATGCACTCATCTAGCCAGATTTGTAAGGCAACATTTGGATCTTGATAGTGTGTGTGTGTGTGGGAAGCTTTAAAAAACTAGAGGAAAGTTGTATGTTTCATTGGTAATAAACTGCACCATGTCTGGTTTGTCTTCTCCCCACAACCCTTCTGTAAGGGGTTGTCCAATTTCCTACACATGGGATTTGGGTCTCCACTCTACACTTCCCCTCATTCACAATGATATGATTCTTTGCTCTGGATCTTGATGCCTGATACCTGATCCTGTCAATGCCTCATGATCACACAGGGTGGTATGCTTCTTCTATGTGTGTGTTGTTGCTTCTCAGGTAGATGGCCACTTATTTATCTTCCATTCTTTAAGGCCCCAGATAGCTATATCTTTTGATAGCCAGGCACCATCAGCTTTCTTCATCACATTTGATTATGCACCCATTTTGTCTCCAATGATCACATCAGGAAGGTGAGCATCGTGGAATGTCAGGCTAATAGAACAAAGTGTTCTTGCATTGAGGGAGCCAATATCTATCTGCTACCTTAATACTAAACTTATAAATACATGCACATTCATCTATTTCCCCATTATCATGTATAAATATATTTACATGTGTACATGCCTATATTTTGACTTCTATAAATCCCCCATACCTCTTAGTTCTTTCCTCTATTTCCTTTCACTTTCCTCTTGTCCCACTATCATGTTCATCATTCATTTGGGTTTCAGTAATTCTTCTCAGTTACTTTGCCCTTGATCAAGCCCTACTTATCTTCCACATCCTCCTTGCCATTGATTTTAGATCACTTGTTTCCTTGTCCCTGGATTTGCTAGAGCCCACTTTCTTTCCCCTGTCTTTCCCTCGTCCATGTCCCCCTGAACTGTTGGTCCTGTTGTTTTCTCCTGTGGCTTGTTTATCCTGCCTATCTTATCAAGATAGACATGTAGAGAAAATAATAAGCACAAAAATAAGACAGAGCAAAACAAAACAATAAAAGAAAATGAAACAACAACAAAAACCAATGGCACAAAAAGAAAAAAGAAAACCCCCAAATATTTCCATGTCTTTTTATTGACCTTTGTGAGTGTTTTCCTGTTGAGTCTGATGGGAATGCCACACCCTGACCCCAAAGTCTATTTTTGGTATTTCTCGGGGACTTCATTGCTCTGCTCCCCTTTCTGTTCTGTTGCATACCCTTAGAATCTGGTCTTGGTGTGGTGGGGTCAGATTGGACACAATTCCTGCACTGTGCCTCAATTGTTGTCCTTGTGACACATGGGTCAGTGAGGTACATCCTGTCTCATTGTGGTCCTGGCCCTATGGTTCTCTCTGTGCATTGCCTGCTCTCAACAGGAATATTGTCCTCAGGGCTTGGTGGACCAGGATGTGCATCTCTCTCTCTCTCTCTCTCTCTCTCTCTCTATCTCCCCCACTTAATTTGCTCCTGTGTGCTTTGATCAGACTTGTCGCTCTCCATGAGGTATAGCTTCAGTGCTGTTCTCTGAAGTGACTTTTTCTGGGGGGAGAGGGCCTGATCACATTCCATACATCCACCCTTTGTGTCATGCACATTAGTACCTTTGTTATCATCATCATTTTCAAAACATTTCCTTTCTACTTTAGCCCTTGGTATCAGTTCCTCATTTTTCCCTCCCTCAGGATACCTACATAATTTATAGATAATTAATATGATAGGTTATATAATTTGTTGCAGAAACCACATAGAACTCACCCAGAAGACTAACAATTGTGTTGTTGTTTTTATTTTAATGGAAGGTTACTGGTTGCCAAAAGTCAGGATCAGTAACAGTATAACACAATCATGGGTTCACACCAACACCTCTCTTCAGGCACTAATCAAGTTTCTCCTTAGTCTTGTGCCTTTCCTCCACTTGATCCTTTGACCTCTGCCTCTGTAGACAAGGAAGCCCACCTTTTGCTTTGCCTAAAAGTTTCATAATCTTGGTGCCTCTCCTCTGTTTTTTCTCATGGGATCTCTACCTTAGTCTCTGGTTTGGGCTGGCTCCTTTGTTCTGCCTTTTAGCCTCTGGACCAGAGTCTTTGCTGCTCTGCTCTCACTCTCCACTCTTGCAGACAGAGATGCCAAGTGTACTTGCTGCAGATGGCCCTGCTATTTCTCTCTGTGTTTGAGATAGCTCTTTTCCACATTGAAATAACTTGGATGAAGGTGATTTTTTTTGTCATTTAGCAGACCATACCCAAAGTTGGAAAAATGGTATGGCTTGCTTAACTCTTTCTCTTAAGGTGAGAACTTAATTTTGCCCTATTCTTGTCCATTAGCATTGGAGAGTACTGCCACCTAAATGGGATGATAGGCAAAAGCATAAATCCAGAAAAGACTATGTAATGCATTAGAAATTTTGGTAAAAATGGACATATTAATTGACTGCTTCTCAGTAAATGATGCTTGAAGGCTATAGTGTTCAATAGAACAAAATAGAGTAATACAACAAAATAAACACTTTTTTATTTATTAGGCATACATTTTAATTACTGTCCTGTTACTGTCCTGTTAATCTTATTTTCAAAGAAAACAAAGTTTTCAAGTTGAAATTTTAAGAGTGATCCAGGATGCATATTTTGCTAACAGTGTAATGCACTATAAAATAACATATGTAACTCTAAAGCAAATAAAATGTATATATGATGATGGCATTGAATGGGGTATCAGATTGAATTATTTTTTCATATACATATACATTTTCCTATAATAATTCAATAAAGCATTTCCGTGATGATTTTGAAGTTGTGCATATTGCAAATGCATATCAACTAAATAGTTGAAACATTCATGACCTAACTCCAATCATAAAATCCTTTATTTAATTGATGGCACAAGATGCATAGAAAATGTGATAGAAATTTTATGTAATATATCTGGGGAACAGGTCACTATTGAGTTACTATCAGTCTTAGGATAGTCTTAGAAAGTTAAATTGTTACACATGAATTGGACTAGAACATTTAAGATAATGTACTAAAGATAAGTCTAGACTTTAATCCTCGATTTGCTTTCTATAGGAACCTGTCAAAAGACTATTTTTAACTTCAAAAGCTTAAGGCACATGTTCAGTAGACTATTGGACATTTACACATTTTCTTAATTGAATAGAATATGTATAACACCTGCTTTTATCATGAAATTATCAGTCACTTTTTTCTGAGGTACTAAAAGGACATGCATAGGCAGTCAAAACAAAACCTAAGAACTATTTAATTTTAGGCGATTTATATTAAATCCCAACTTTTATTGATAGTATTTTCCCTAAATTATGAAATCTGATTCATTATTTGTGATACTAAAAACCCTGAGGACGATTCATGGATATACATACATCATGATTGTGTATTTTTTTACCCCAATGATGGAAGAATATGTTCTCAGGAAAAACGCTGCTTCGAAACTACTCATTTCACTTGGCCACCTGGGCAGCTGCTCCTTATTTTGATAAACAGGGCTTCTTCAGTAAGAAATCATGTGCGGTCTGTGTTTCTGCAAAACTACTAGATTTTACATTCATAACTTGGCCTGTAAGTCAGATTTCAAGGGAGAAAACATTTTCAGCAGAACAGGAAAAAAATTAGCATTAAAAATTGCTTTGGTGATTCTGCATGTCTCAAAAGACTAATCACAAAGTTGTTAGATATTAATTGAAACCCTGACCCAAAATGTCAAGATTACCACTATAACTGGAAAGAACCCCAACCTAGTCAAGTTGTAGAACAAGCTACCAAGACCCATATGTTACATGTATACAGATACACAGAGGTAAAGACAACTAGCACTTAACCCTCTTTTCCTTGTTGATGGCATTTCATTTTTTATAGTGCACTTGTGCTTCACCTGTAAAATTTCAATGTCCCCAGAAGGCTCAGGGTCCATCTGGTCCAATGCTCATCCAGGAAGGCATTTTTATACTCTTGTGCCTGAAAAAGCAGCTTGTTTTTCTTAATCCCCAGGATGGAGTCCAGATAGCGATATATAATACAATCTAGATGACAAAACCTAAGTTATGTACAAATACACACACTCGCACACATGAGCAAACACAGACAAGCATACACACAGCACTATGCTATCTTGAACACTGCGTTTCTTCAATTGTTTAATGAGAGAATTGACAGCTAACCACAATTTCTGTGTACTGTGGGCACTGCTCTCTATTGGTTTACACTCACTACTATGTGCATATTGTATCAAAAATAAGAACCTTAAAAGCCCCTTACTCTGTTACAGTGGCTCTTGAGCATGGAGCATCTGCAGTAACATTGATGGCTTTCTCTTTCATAATTTTGGAAATAAAAGGCTGTCACCCTATGTGATTCTTTGGCAGTTGTCTCTACAAACTTTTCAGTGTTTGTTCCCTACTAGAGACCACATTATGTATGGATATTTCTTCTGTACCGATGAAAAGTACAGAGCTCTCAAAATGCATGATACGATTCTTTCTCTTATTGGGCATATACCTCCGTAAGCCATGCCTCTTGCAGGGAAATTTCATGCCTGTTAAACAAAGGGAGATGCATCATCTACTTTCCTAAAGTTGGAATGTTTAACAAAAACTCATGTTTTCTATTACTTCTGGTAGAATCATTTAGAAGCCAATAGAAAAATATTAAGAATGTGCAGAAGAATTGAAAATTGTTCTCATTTATGCTGAAGCATTATGCAGCGGTATTTTACATGATTGAGGTAGAAGACATTCAGGATGAGTATAAGAAGCTTCCAGATTTTGGCACATTATTTACACAAAAAGAGTACTTGTTAAATTGCTATCATATAATAGATTCATACATCTCTGTTTCAATTAGCAGCCTCATTTATTATCCAGCAAGATGTGAAATTGCAAGGTGAGGTCAGAGTGTCACTGAGGGTGTCTTCATCACTTCAATATCATTGCCTTAAAAGGCACTGACCAGAAGAAGCAGATGACCTCATTTCAAAATTATTACAGTACAGAGAACTCAGTTTCAACATTATAATTCATTTTCTCATGGAATATTTCAAATTTATTATCAGTTTCCTGACACGTAATGGCTAATCGTTAAGGATAGCCACTTTAACATAATATGAATACACATTTCTCCATAGGTAATATAACAGTTCCTGCATTAGCATTATTGACTAAGGTGCATTTAACTTCTTCACTAATACTTAATGGAAGGTTAATGTCTAAGTCAGGAGATTAAATGGCTTTTACTTAGAACAAGTATATTGATTAAAATAACTTAGTGAGGTTTTTAAAGCTGATGATATAAAAACAGTCACACGTTTTAATATTTTATTTAATATTAAGAGCAAATTGTAGGGCACAGCAGATCAAGATTAGTGGAAGTTATTGCACTAATTACTCATGGAATGAATTCTTGCTCCTGGTTAACAAATGGATAGTGTATATTGAGAGGCAACAAATCATCATGACTATTTCTAGTACTCAAGGAGTTTCTCTGTTTAACAAGCTCCATTGTTTCTCATAATGTACTCCATGTACGTCGTACTTGTATGTTACACCTGGCACCATTAAAAGATAAAGTAACCTTCCCCAAACAGAGCTACTATTCAGTGTCATTGAAATGTAGCTCTAGTTCTTTTTTAAAAATCCTTTTATTATTTTAATTTTCACTAAACCTAATACATCTGAATGCTTACAGTGAATTAACTGTTACTTTACTATTTCCTTTCTTTTCTCAAAGCCAATATTCTCCCCAAACACAGCAAGCTAACAAAATTCACCTTGTAACAGTATGATATATGATGCCCAAGGTCATTCACTTCTTGGATTCCTTTCCTTCCTAGAAATAGTCGCCTCCTATATTCTTCTCTTTTGTTTAGCTACCACAAAGTTACATCTGCAAGATCTTGGTCAGTTTAAACATGAGCTTTGGAACAAGGATTTGAGCTCAAGAAAATTTTACCAGGGTCTATGTAAACATCATGCCTGTGTCCCAGTAGACTCAAGGACACCCAGCAAGTTTCCAGTGTACCCTTGAAAATTAAAGCATGATGGCACTAGTATAATTAGACAGTAAACACATCCAGTGCTAAATGTTCAGTATTAACGCAATCTATCAGTGTACAAATGCTTAAACTTATGTAATACTTAGCATCAGCTAGGCAATGCCTTTTGCATTTTTATATAAATATAATCTTGTGCATTGGCAATGTTACCATCCCTGATGTATATAGATAGGAAACTCAGGCACAAGAATGCTAAGTAAGATACTGAGCTTTGAAATTGTCCGAAGTCATGCAGCCTGTAATAGACTGTTCTGGGAGTCTAAGTTGGGGCAGTATATCTTCAAGGGCAATGCCCTTAATCACTCTGTCAGATACCTCTCAGGTATTGAAAACAGAAAAATGTAAGTGGCAATGTCAGTGATGATAGCTACTGCTTCAAGTCTAGATATCTTTGTTAATTCTTGCTGCAGTTAGTGTCTACTGAGTGACTGTAGGTACAACAGATAAAACACTGCTTGGATTCTGGATTGAATGTGGAGAAGGTGATTGTGATCCTTGATTTTCAGAAGTTGACTGTCAAATCCTTTTTCTCAGTCTGTCTTAGTCTGGAAGCTCTGCTGACACCTCTTTAGCTTCATAGCAAACTTTCACTGACAGGGGTTTGGTTGTTGTACATGAAATATATTGACTAAGAATCCAATATGATCTCTTATATGGAGACAAAATTTTTGTCACTAAAGAACCTTTGCTGATTTTAGATGCCCTTATTGTGGAAGTTACATAATTTCATGTCCACTTGAAGGTATGTAAAAGTGTTGGGATGGAATTTAGTCTGTTCAAGCAGGTCACAGGCTAATGATGCTTTCTTGTGGATGTGGCTTTTTCATAAGGCGGGCCCTGGGGAATTCTCTCTGCCTTCACCTTCTTGTTGTCTGAACCTGATTGCTGCCAGAGTCACTACCATTGGATCAACAGGACTTTGTACTCATCAACTTGTGATCTTCCTACATTCTGCATTACTGGTTGTGACTGTCAGTCTGAAGAGGGACTTATGGACTGATATCAGACTTATGTATTTGAGATGGACTGGGCCGGGACATTTTCAAGATATATAATTACTTTTTAATATAAAGCTTTTCTTACACATACATGAGTATCACTCATATGTGTGATCACTCGATTTGTTTCTTTGATCAACCTGACCTAGTGCATTAATATAAATGTTTATTTCTTAATGGCTCACCTGACTGTAACTCACAGCAACAATATGCTATCAACATTTATAGACCATGCTAAACTATTAAAAGTTATATTTGAATTTAACTGGGAAATATTTCATTTTTATTTACTAAATCTGGCAATCTCCTATACTAGTTAGGTATTTTCATGGCAATTGCTTCTTCAAGATTTTGACTATTGTTTTTTGACCTTCCCTAAAAGGAGTAATTCTCTCTCCATCATCGTTTTTGAATGAAATTAGTTTCACAATAATTGATATTACATTTGTTTATGATGCCCATATTTTAGAAGATCAAGTTTGCTAATGTATTTTTTGCATATCTCTAGTTTATATATATCTCTGGGTCACCTTAGTTTCAGCATTTCCATTTTGTTAGAGAACATTACCAATCATGTTTATGGCCTTAATACCATTGATAGTGTCATTAATTTAGCCAAATGGCTAGAAATACAGGAGCAATTGTTGTTTGAAGGTGCTGTAGAGTCCATTCCACCTCATAGGTACTCTATGTAATTGCCCCATAGGGCTTATGGACAATACATTTTATAGACTCCCCAGTCTTTTCTCATAAAGTTGCTGTGTGGGTAAGAACTACTAATATTAAACCCAAACTCATTGCCTTGGAATCAATGCCTATTCATGGCAACCCTGTAACCCGGGAAGAAGCACATCTGAGCCTTTCTGAGCCTGTAACTCTTTAGGGGAGTAGAAAGTTCTGTCTTTCTTCCAAGGAGCGGCTGACAGCTGACCTTGGAGCTAGCAGCCCAAACCATAACTACCAGCCCGGGAATCTTAGGTAGCTAAGCACTAGGTAACTTCAATTGCAAATTTCAAGGGAAAGAAGATTTTTAAAGGGAACTGTGCCTTAAATGAAAACCTCAAAACAAAAGATATGGAAATATACTTGAGTGAAATTTCTTCAATAGTATATAATAAACTTGTATAAACCTTTAATATATTGTAGGATCCTGAAAATTTACCAGGACATATTAAAAATGAAGAAAACAAATATTTTACATTTATTCTATTAAGATAGACAATATTGAAAAATTGTAAAGAGATAACCCTCAGATCCACTAGAATAATTACTATGTAAAAGACCAACTATAAAATATTAGACTGATGTACAAAGTCTAAAATTCTCATATGTCCTTAGTGTGTAATAAAACTGCTTTGGAAAACTGTGTCTTATCAGTAAAATATAAAAGTAAATGCTATCTTACCCAATAGTTTCATTAATATTTAATTATTGAATTTTAAATGTATGCCCACACATATGCTTATAAAAGAATGCTCATAGTCTCAATTTTGGATTAAATAGTTCAATATTGGATTAAAATCCTTTGATGCAGGAGAATTGACTAGTATAGCTCTTCAATCCAATGTCTTTGTAACTAATACCAGAAGAAGGAGTGAGGTCCAGGACACACTCATTCAGAGACTGGTCAGTATGGCCATTGCACTGGTTATAAGTGAGTCATATCAGAAGCAAGCACAGAGAGTTCCTTGATCAGCAGAATGAAGAATCATGCTTATCTGGGGTGCCTTTCTGGAGAAGTAATAGCAGGAGAGACCATAGTAAAGTAGTTATCGTTGCCACAGAGATGGCAAGAGAACTGCTGACTTTCGGATCCATGGAAGCATTCAATCTGAGTGTCTTCAACCAGGAGACTGCCTTGTAGTAGGGAGTACCTTTTGTTATTGATGATCCATACATAAACATTGTGACACTTTCCAGATCACGGCATAGACCATGGGACTGTGCAGTTGAGAGGCCAAGGACCAAAGGACCAGCATGAAACAAGCCTCCTGGCATGACAGAGAAGCGTTGCTGCAGAAAAAACTACTGCATTCTTAATGTTTTCTGACTCTGAATTGAGGAAACTTGTAACTTTCTCAATAAACTCCCATAATTGAGAATATTATCTATGAATTTTATGTGGCTATTTCAATAGATTATTGAGCCCAGTAGAGAAAGAGAGTGCTGCAGGTATGATGGTTGGGGTCAGAATAGAACAAAGAAAGCAGAAGGATGGGGGCATATCCGAATTCTGCATCATAGGAGTCATTTTGGGGCATATGTAGAGTTGGATTCTCCTTCTTCATGTGTAGCTAGAGGTCTGACTAATTTCCTCAAAATCAAGCCCAGGAGACTTCAGCAACATATTGTGATGTGCTTATATAACAGAATCCACCTGAGCAGTAAAGATGAATGAACTGTA
Organism: Nesogale talazaci; assembly: GCA_004026705.1. NCBI lineage: Eukaryota > Metazoa > Chordata > Mammalia > Afrosoricida > Tenrecidae > Nesogale > Nesogale talazaci. Next base: position 23,584 of record PVJH01020346.1, on the reverse strand, counting down.
CTGAACACTCTGGAAGGATTTCTAAATGTTAACTGAAGAAATTCATACACAACATTTTACAATTTGTTTTAAATTGCCATTATTTGAAATTCCAACACAGGGCTTTCACAAAATTCATTTATGTTTCTGTATATAAATATTATGTTGCCTCATGTGGGTGGAAGGAAGGGATGGATGGCAAAGAAGAGAGATAAAACCTTCAAGGGTGATAGAAATCTAGGGCTCCCTTCAGATTCCTTAGCCCTCAAATCTGAATAGTCGCCTGAGTGGCTTAAAGCAAAAAGGAGCAAAAGTAAAGCTGAAGTGGACTCGGAGTCTTGTGTCAAACAAGTTCGCTTCAGACAATAACCACACACACACACACACACACATCCAAGGTGACAGGCATAATACTCATGTGTAATAGCGTATCCAATTATAGCAGGCACAGCACACATTTGTAATAGCTTATCCAATTATACACTTACTTTTGCAGTGTGTAAATGATGTTGCTGTTAACAAACATGATGTAACTCTTACGTATGAGAGAGTTCGTTCTGACTCATAGCAACTCTATGTACAACACTGTCGCTTCCAGTGCTATTCCCACAACTGTGCTTATGTTTGAGCTTACTGTTGTAGCCACTGTATCAGTCCATCATGTCGAATGCCTTCTTCTTCCGCCCTACCCCTCTAGCTGACCCAGCAAGATGTCCTTATCTAGGGACTGATCTTTCTGATAACATGTTCAAAGTACGTTGGATGCAGCCTGGCCATGCTCGCTTTTAATCTAAGGAGCATTCTTGCTGCCCTTGCAACACAGATGAGTTTGTCCTCACAGGATTCTCTGGTGCTTACCACATTCCTCAGCACCTTAGTTCAAGTGCATGAATCTTTCTTTGTACTGTTTACACAATGTCCAACTTTCACAAGCATATCAGACTATAGAAAATAGCACGACTTTGTTCAGAAACATCTCAGTGCTCACAATAACATGATTTCCAATATTCCCAAGACGTTTTGTACAACAGATTTTCCACGTGCAAAGATTTATTTGATCTTTCGACTGCTGCTTCCACTGACATTGATTGTGGGTAAAAGCAAGGTGAAATCCTTGGTAATTTCAAACCTTTTTTTCCTTTATCGTGATGTTACTTCTTGGTCCACGTGAGAATTTTGGTTCTCTTTGTCTTGAGCTGTAATCCATACTGCAGGATGAGGTCTTTGGTACACATCAGCATATACATCAAGTCTTCCTTGTATGTAGAAAACAAGGCTAAGACATTTGCAAATCAAATGCTGTAATTCTTCCAGTCTTGATGCCACACTCTTTTTCACATAATTCAGTTTCCTTGATTACTTGCTTTGTATACAGATTGAGTTAAATATCAATATAATAAGGATTGCTATAATATCAGTAAGTGTTCCTAATTAAAATATTAATAACAATAGATGATAATAATAATAAAAGTAGTGTTTCAGGAAAACAATTCAAAATCAAAAGATTGAAAACATTTCAAGCTCTGACTTTACTTACCCACATTTTCAAACACTCAGGTTTGGGTTTCCAAGATTCAAAATCAGTTTAAAGATTAGGATGATAAAGCATACTGGGGAACTTTATCTGATCAAATCTAGAAGGATCATTATCAATGACTGAAAAGAATACTTTCTATGTGATGTTATTCAAGTGCTTTAATGCATTATGAAGCTAGCAAGTCTGTGTAATAACATTGTGAATCTATGGAATGTCTTTTTATGGGACATTTGCCTCCTGAATAAAACGAATCCCTATGGCTTATGTGCTTTCTCCTTTAGTCATGCTTCTTACTCTTTGTAAGAAGAGCACCTCAGCACCTCAGCATAATTCAAAACTGTAAAGTAGGTCTTATAAATAGTAGTTTTCTACTTATCTTCAGCAAGTGGAGATGTGATCACTTTCAACTAGTATTTTAATGTTGCATATTCTTGAGTCTAGTCAGAGATTTTTAAAGAAAAACTCTGGTGTCCAGGAATATAGATTCTCAAGTAATAATATTCAGAATGTTTTACAAATGAAGGTGTGAATATGAAACTAAAATTAACCCCAAACAAACAGAGCTTAACAGAGTCATTCTGGATTTAATCGAGTGATGCAACACAGAAAATTGAAGTGATCCTTCTGCCTGTTTTCAGGTGACTTTTAAATAGACCTAAACAAAACAAAGCAGCCATTGGCAATATTCTGTTCCCACATGTGATCTTTAACCGTGGTCAATAAACTACTTACAAAAACCTGCTTTGGTAGTCACCAAAGGGCCTATACATTTTTTTATTGTAACGATTATGGATTAAGGTAACTTAAAGGTAACTATTATGGATTAAGTAAATGAAGAATATAGGGGTCAGAAAAATCTAAAACTGAAATATTGCAATACATACGACTCCTAAGTCTATTACCTCTCTGAAATTTTCTTATGAACATGACTGGGAGAACAATCTCCCTTGTGAAAAACTAAATATGAAATAATGTGGATACAATAGTATAACATTAGGCTGAAGATTCTGTTCTGGAACCAACAACAGGTGTTCCCACCATAAGGTGTCCATATGGCTGAGAAATAGGGCTGTTATGGATATGGCTCCTAAAAACTCATCTTGTCTCCCAGAGGGCATAGAGATGCTGGCATTTGATCACATTTGAGAATCATCTCATGTACAACAGATGTGCAAATTTACCATAAAATCTTAGCATTGAGGGTGATTCTTATTCTTCTAGTTCTTTCCCTTACCCAACAGAGAAATTAAACTTATAATTTCCCAGATTGATAGCTTAAAATTGGCAATTGGATGTAGGTTTCTTATTCTTTTACACTGAACATAAATCACATCCCTTTTCACAAATATTTTACTATGCTCCCTGATTGAAAATGCACATAGATAATGAAAGGTATTTTTCTTACAGTCGAACTAATTGTTCGTTTATTAGAAATGGTTTGATTTTATATATGTTTTATTCCAAGGGGCTTCAAAAACTCATGAGAAACCAACAGAAAGATAATGAAAATCTCCTACAAACTTTTGGAAGCCTCCTCTTGATATGAGGGCAAGTCAAAAAGCACAGCTGCAAAGTAATATAAACATTTATTAAACATAAAAAACAAAAAGTGAATCCATTTTTCCTGGTCTTCAACTCAATATAGATCTATATACTTCTAAGATAGTCATGCAATCTCATTAAAATTTCTCTTTTCCAAATCCTGTCCTCTTCAATTCATACATTGTCCAAATGGGATTTTGAGCTACTTTGCGAAATTAAGCCATGTTTCTTTTCAATGATTTTTGAATTTCAAGTAAAACTGCCATCTGAAACGGCAAGATCAGGACTGTAGGTGGATGTGGGAAGATGAGTGAGCAAAATTCTCGAACATGCACTTTTGGTCCTTTCATAGAGTGAGCAAGTGCATTGTTGTGATGGAAACAATTTCAACTCTTTTTTTGCCTAATTTTAATTAATCCATTAACTTAGTTTTCGGAAAACGTTTTCGTAATAATCCCCCATGATAGTCCTAGGTGCTTCATGAAAATCTATCAGCATTTCCCCATTTCAATGCAGAAGCACAGTCACTGTTATCTTCACGACCTTGAAATTAACTGGGTCAAAATACCCGTAGGAAGCAACTGTCAATCTGGACCTTTGTACTAAAGGCATAATGAAACTCCCCAAATCCTCTGCCCTTGCGAACCTGCACGCTCACCTGGACGCTACAGCAAAGACTAGGGCAGACTCGTGGCGTTTCTGAGGTTGCAAATCTTCAGGTGCTGGAGGTTGCCTCGTCCTTCTGCTGCTGAGTGATTGGGACTGAAAGCATCAACACGTCAATCTGCAGGACAATACTGAATCCACTTCACCCCCTGGAAGAACACAGTGCTTTATTATCAGAATTTATCTTTAGTCATCACTGATGTGCAGAGATGTGTTATGTTTTGTGTGCAATAAATTCCAAGTGTAAGATTATGAATAACACTCGTGACTTACCCTCATATGTGCTTCGCTCTACATATATGTATTGATAAATCAGAAGAGAATAAGATTTATGTGTTCGACCACTTATTTTTCAAAGGAAAATCAGTCTCACCTCATTTGCTGCTGATTACCTGATACAGGTTTCTTGTTGTTTTTGTTGGGTGTTATCAAATCAGTACTGATTCACAGCAACCCTATGTAACAATAGAAGGAAACTGCTCGGTGTCTCACCATCTTCACAAGTGTTCTGCTGGGATCTCAATGTTGAAGCCACTGCACCAAACCATCTCATCCAGGGTCTTCCTCTTTTTAGGTGCTTCTCCAAATTAGCTAGCATCATGTCTTTCTCTAAGGACTTATTTTTCCATACAACATGTCCTGAACATGTGACACAAAGCAGTCCATCTTCACTTCAAAGGAGAATTCTGCCTGTAATTTTTTTTAAGACAGATTCTTTTTTTTGCTGTTTTGGCAGTCCATTATACTTTCAATATTATTCACAGGCACCTTAATTCAAATACATTGATGCTTTTTTTTCAGACTTTATTATTCAATGTGAAACTTTCACATGCATATTCAACAATTGAAAATGCCATGGTTTGGGTAGAAGTGTCATCACTATACGTCAACATTTTACAAAGGTCTGGTATAGCAGATTGACCCAGTGAAATGCCTTGTTTGATCTCTTGACTGCTGCTTCAGGGAGCAGTGATTGTGGATCTATACAACATGCAACCCTTGATAACTTCCATCTTTATCTGCTCATCATGATGTTGCATACTGATCCAGTTATGAAGATCTGTGCTTTCTTTACATTGAGTTGTAAACCCATATGCAGTTAATACATTTTTATCTTCATCAGAAAGTGTTTCAATCCTCCTAACTTTGAGAAAGCAAAATTGTTTTATCAGAAAATCACAGGTTGTTAATAAGCCTTCCTTCAAACCCAGCTTCTTTGATTATGTGCTCAGCGTAAGATTGAATAAGACATTACAAACCTACTGTACCCTCGTCCTTATTTTAAATCATGTAGTATTTCCAAAACTTTTATATAATGAATACATTTTTTTTTTTGGCATCACTGCTCTCCGGTGATGGGAGTAGGAGGCCCAGCCCCACTGCTGGAATTGAACCTCCGTCCCAGTGGGCCGCAGTCCCGCGCACAACCACTACGCCACCGGGGCTCAGCCCCATAATGAATACATTTTAAGTAAACTTTTTTTCCCAATGATTTTATTGGGGGCTCTTACAGCTTTTATAACATTATAACATTCCATTCATATCAAACATATTTGTACGCATGTTGCCTTCTTCATTTCCAAATATTTTCTATATGAGCCCTTAGCATAGGCTCCTCTTAACCACCCTTTCATCTTATTGAGTGCTCATATAACTCCCATCATTATCAATACATACATCTATTGTATACAGACGACATTTGCACACTTGTTCCATCATCACTCTCAAAGCACAGTTCCTCCACTTAGGTACCCAGTACTTGCTCCCCATCTTTCCCCTCGCTCCCTTCCCCCATGAACTCTTAATAATTTGCAAATAGTTATTACTTTTACATATCGTACACTTTCCAATGTGTTCCTTCACCTACTTCCATGCTGGCTGTACCCCAGAGAGGAGATCATATGTAATTCGCTTCCCGTCTCTACGCCACCTTTGCTCCACCCTCCCAGTATCACCACTCCCACCACTGTTTGTGAAGGAATCATCTATACTGAATTCCCCATGTTTCTGGCTCCAGTGTACATCCCCTGGTCTAGCTGGATTTGTAAGGTAGTATTGGGTTCATGATAGTGGGTGGGTGGAAGTTTTTGAGAACTAGAGGAAAGTTGCATATTTCATTGTTACTACACTGTACCTTGACTGGCTCATCTCCTCTCTTCAACCCCTCTGTAAAGGGATGTTGCTTCAACTATTGATGGGATTTGGGTCCCTGGTCTGTACTCCCCCTCATTTAAAATTTTTAGTTCTTTGATGCCTGACACTGGATACCTTTGACACCTCATGGTCAGACAGGCTGGTGTGCTTCTTTCAAGTGGGCTTTGTTGACTCTGAGCTAGATGACTGCTTGTTTACTTTTGTGGCGGTCATGTGCTTATGATAATTTTATGACTGAGATATAGAGGTGGTGCCTCGCCTGTTAATCAGGAGATAGCCATTGAGTAGTCAATGAGGCCTCTATGTGGGCATGACTTTCTCCTGAGACTTCTGGGAAATCTTGCGATATTTTCCTCATGAAGATGAGAAGCTATCTTCCCCAGTTGTTGGGAGTTAGTCTCAGAGACAATGAATTACGGACAAGACAAGATGGCAGCATCTGAGAAGCTGGAGGAGCCGACAGAGAGACTACACAGCTTTGCCCTGATGGAGCCTGACCTCTGAAGCTGGGATGGAGACCTCTGCCAGTGATGAGTTGCTTCTGCTGTTGATGGACCCTGAGCCCTGGAAGCAAGAAGCCATGTGGACACCCCTGCCAGTGCCAGAATTCTACACCCACTGACCTGTATCTTCATGAGTCGGAAGGAGACTTTATAGACTGATTTCGGGCATATGGGTTAATATCGGACTTATGACTTTGAACTGGACAGGGTTCAATGTCCTGTTCCTCTTGTATATAAACCTTTTCCTTATATCCATATGCATGCCTATGAAATTGTTCCTCTAGTTTACCTGAACTAACACAACTTTCAAGCCTTTAAGACCCCAGATGCTCTATCTTTTGATAGCCGCGTCCCATCAGTTTTCTTCACTATACCTGCTTATGCACACATTAATCTTCACTGTTCTCCTGTGCTCTGGTCAGGCATATCTCACTCCCCGAGCTGCAATTTCTGTGCTGACCTCCAAAGCAAACTCCCCTTGGGGGAGAGGCAGTTGGCCCCCAAGTTGGGATTGGGGTTGGGTACTCAGATGGCTCCACTGGCTTCCTGCTCCGTGCCATCACGTTGCCTTCACATCCTGGAACACTGGGTTTAAGTTTGGTCCCTCTTTCCCTTTAGAGTTATTAACAATATGCTCCTTTTGGGTGGGTTAGTACCCCATTCCTCTCTGCCCATCACCATCTGCCCCACTCCATTCCCACTCGAGTTGGCTAACATATGTAACCCTGGATTTGGTTTGGTCCCTGCCATACTACCTGGGCCTCTCCTCAGGAATTTCTGTACACAACAGCTTTTCCCCGATGCCCCTTTTGCATTTTTTAATTAAGCTTACCTCAGTTGATTCATGTTATACATGTCCTTTTGTGCTTGGCTAATTTCATTTAGCATAATTTCCCCAGTTCTGCCCATGCAGTGATGTGCTTCATTCGCTCATCAATACTTTTCAGTGATGCATAGTAATTCATTGCATGCAAGCATCACAGCTTTTTAATCCATTCATCAGTTGATGGAAATTTGGACTGATTGTGAAATGTGCTGTGATGAACACGGGAGCACAGATGTGTGGCCATGGTTTGTTGCTTGCCTCTTCTTGGTAAATGCATAGTAGGGGGATTGCTGGGTCTTATGGTAACTCAATTTCCATCTGTTTTAGATATTGCGAAATCGACTTTTGCAGTGGTTGTACATACCAACAGTTCCTGTAGATAAGAGTTCCTATCTACCCATAGCCTCTCCAATACTTGTTGCTTTAGGTAGTATCTAATTGTTTTTATTTGCATTTCTCTTAGGGCTAGTGTTTGGGAACATTTTTTGACATGATTATTGGCCATTTGGTTTTCTGCCTCTGTAATACTTCTGTTCAGGTCTTTACCACCTCCTCAGTGGGCAGTTAGTTTTGCTCTTTTTGGAAGCTTATAGGGTATTATAGATTTTAGTAGTAAGGCCTTTATCTGATTTGTCATTGCTAAAGTTGTTTTCCCAGTCTGTGGGCTTTCTTTTTACTCTCAGTGAATTCTTTCAATATACACAAGTGTTTTAGCTTCAGTATATCTCACTTGTCTATTTGTGTTTCCTCTTTGTTTGTGTCCTTCTCTGTTTCTAATAGCCAAGTTATACCCTATGCCAAAGATCTCAGGTTGGGCCCAATTTTCACATTGATGACCCTAATAGTTTGAGATTTTACTTTGAGGTCTGAGACCCACCTTGAGTTTATTTTTGTACATGGAGTGAGATAAGGGTTTTGCTTACCTTTCTACAGGCAGATATCCATTTTTCCAGCCCCAATTGTTGAAAAGGGCATCTGCTTCCCATTTGATGTTTTGGAGGACTTTATCAAAGTTCAGTTGTCTGTATGCTGATGTTTTTATTTCTGTGTTTTCAGTTCTTTTTCCATTGGGCTGAGTATCTAACATTATGCAAATACCATGCAGTTTGACCACTATGACTGTATAGTATGTGCTGAAGTCAGGTAAAATAAAACCTCTGTGTTAGTCTGGGTAGACAAGAGAAACAAATTCATAAACACACATATGGATGTAAGGAGGAGGTTTATATACAAGAGAAATGGAACATTGAGAAAGCATCTGTGATGGGTAGGTTTGTTATGTCAAAATGGCCACAGAAGATTGGTAGGTCTGTTGTGACAGCACAGCCAATGAACACATGTGATGAATTGAAGGGCAGAGATAGGAAAGGCTCAGCGAGTCCCACACTCTTGCTTTTGGATCTTCAGATCAGCTAGCTGCTTTGTTTGTCCTGTGCCTCGACCTCCAAGTGACCCTAGCCGTGGGACACTGAATCGTGAACTGTGGAGCTATGGGTTGAGGTTCCTTAAAACCCTACTTCGCCATGCTCCTGGGATCTACATCTCTTGAACTGGGGACTGTTGGACTGTGTCATCTGGCTGACTATTGGTGACCATCTTTGAAGCTGCTGCTTGTGGCTGGATAGCCTGAATTGCTCTCCACAGGACTACTCAATGGCCTTTAAGACTCCAATGAGTTCCAGTCTACTAGCTGTCTCACACAAGTGAGTTACATCAAGCCATTGTAATGCTTTATAGATTAGTTAACTGTTTATTTATCTTATATACCTTTCTCTATATATAAATATATAAAGAGAATTACTAGTGTCCTGGTTTTATTTCTCTGGAGACTCCTCTCTGCATCCCAACCCAGTCCAGTCCAAGGTCATAAGCCCTATATTAATTCTTATGTCTGATATGTCTATAAAGTCCCCTTCTGACTTATGAAGCACATGCAATGACACCAGGACCATACAGGCCAGTGGATGCAGATTTTTTGTATCCAGCTGTGGTAAAAGCATCCTGGTGCTGGCAAAGGTGTGCCTATGGCTCCTCATTTCCAGGTCTCAGGGTCCATCTGCAGTATCCATTGACAGTAGAAGCATCTCAGCACTGATATTGGTCTTCCTGTGGCCTCCCTAGCATCTCAACACGGGTAGAAGTCTCCACGTGGCTTCTCGAGTTCCAGAGGTTTGGTCCAATCAGGGTAAGCCCATGTGGCTTCTCATCTGGCTCCTCCAATTTCCAGGAATCAGGATCTGTCAGCATGCTATCATGTCATCTTACCAGTAGTTTGTCTACAAAAACCTGAGTCGATAATCTCTCACCTCCAATTAGGGTGAGACTTCCCAGAATTCCCCTGAGAAAGCCATGCCCCATTAGAGGTCTCATTGGCTATCTTCAGATTGACAGACTAGACACCCCTACACTCTCAGTGCTGAAATTGACACAGATCACTGACTGCCACACCCTCCCACTGTGTCCTTCTTCTTGAGGAGTTCTCTGCTAATTCTGGACTTCTTTCCTCTCCATATGAAATTGGTAATCATTTTTTGCAAGTCTTTGAAGAAAGATGAGGGTAATTGTATCAGAATTACATTTAACTTATATGGTGCCTTGGGTAAAACTGACATCTTTACTATATTGTGTCTTCCGATCCATGAGCATGGGATATTCTTCCATTTGTTGAAGTCAATCTTGGTTTCTTATAACAGTGTTCTGTAGTTTTCATTATATAGATCTTTTGTTCTTTTACTCAGGTATATCCCTAGATTCTTCCATTTGTGCTTGGCTAGTGTGCAGGGTACCTCTTTTTTTTCATCTCCTCTTCTGTGGTCTTATCTGATGTGTATAGCAGTCCAATAGTTTTCTGATTATTGATCTTGTATCCTGCTACTCTGACATATTCCTCTATTGCTTCCAGAACTCCCCTTGTGGAGCTTTTGGAACTTTCCATATATAAAATCATATCATCTACAAATAATGATAATTTCACCTCTTCTTTCCCCAGGTGAATAGCTTTGATATCTTTTATGTGCCTTATGCTGTTAACTAAAACCTCAAACGATATCAAATAAGGGTGGGGACAAAGGACATCCTTGTCCTCTTTTTTTCAGTGGAATTGTGCTCATCTTTTCTCCATGACTATGGTGGTGGCTGTTAATTTTTCATATGTAGCTTGTATTTTCTTGAGGAATTTTATTCTACTCCTATCATCTCAAGTATCTTAAACATGAATTGGTGTTGGATGCTATCAAATGTTTTTTCCTCATCCATTGCTATTATCATGTGGTTTTTATTGTTTTTTTCCATGTCAATGCGGCAAGTGATAATGGTCTTTCATATGGTGTACCACCCCTGCATCCCTGGTATGAATCTGACTTAGTCATGGTAAATTATAAGTTTTATTTACTTTTGTATTTTATTGACTATTTTATTTCTGTATTTTTTAAGGACTTTGGTATCAATATTCTTTAGGAATATTGGTCTGTAGTTCTCAATTCTCTTGGGATCCTTGCCTGCTTTTGGTATACCAGCTTCATAGAAGGGGTTCAGGAGATTGCCATCTTTTTCAATGTTTTGAAAGAGTTTGTATAGGATTGGTGTCATTTCTTCTCTGAATACTTGGTAGAATTCTCCTGTAAAGCCATCTTGTCCAGGTGATCTTTTTTGATAATCCCTTGATAACCTTGATGATTTCTTCTATTGCTATGGATCTGTTGAAATTCTCCATGTACATTGGGGTTAATCTAGGGAGGAACTGTCTTTCCAAGAATTTTTCCATGTCTTCCAAGTTGTTGAATTCATCGGAGTACAGTCCTTTATAGTACTGTGTAATTATCCTTTTGATTTAATTAGAGTCAGTTGGGATGTCTCCTCTTTCATTCCTCATTCTTGCTATTTAAATTTTTCCCCTCCTTTCTTTGGTTAAATCTACCAGCGGTTTATCAATTTTGGTAATTCTTTCAAAGAACCAAGTTTTAGGAGCATTAATTTTTCCCATTGTTTTCTCATTTTTCCTCTCCTAAATCTCAGCTCTCATTTTTATTATTTCTTTTCTTTTCCTATTAGTGGGATTGTCCTACTGACTCTGTTCTAATTATTGTAAATTCTGTGCCAACATATCAGTTATGAAACCCACTTCTGGGCTTAGCCCTGGTGGCGTAGTGGTTGTGTGCAGGACTGTAGCCCACAGAGCAGATGGTTCAAATACAGCAGCAGGTCTCTAGGAGAAAGACTGAACTTCTTTTACCCACCAGACAAGAATGCCACAAAAAAAAGAAAAGAAAAAAAAAACACTCTTCTTTTTCAGGTGTTCATGTATTGCTATGAAACTTCCTGTGATAACTGCATTTACTGTGTCCAATAAGTTTTGGTATGTCATTTTTCATTCTCATTGGTTTCTAGAAGTTTCCTAATTTCATCTCTGATCTGGGAAAAGATGCACTCCTTTTGTAGTAGAGAGTTATTCATCCTCCAATTATTTGCTCTTGTTTTCTTCCTCTTCCTTTTGTTGATTTCCAACCGTATGTTCACATTGCTCTGACAGAGATGTCTGTATGATATCAATGTGCTTAAATTTATATAGATTCACCTCATGCCCCAACATGTGTTGTATCTTTGAATATGTCCCATGTGGGCTTGAAAAGAGTGTGATTAAAAAAAAATTGGATGTAAAGCTCTGGAAATATCTATCAAGTCAAATTATCTAATTTTAGTGTTTAGATCTCTAACTTGCTTGTTGAGTTTCTATCTCTGTGATTTGTCTTTCTCAGAGAGTGGTGTATTGAAGTCACTCACTATCATTGTTGAGGCTGTGATTCCTTTTTTCATCTTTTGGAGTATTTGGCTTATGTATTTGGTGGGTCTCTCATTCAGGGAATATATATTTTTAAATGCTTTTTAGTTCATTGCCTACCCTTCCCTTGAGCATTATATAGTCTCCCTCCTTATCTCTTTTTATGGTTTGCACTTTCAGGTCAATTTTATCTGAGATTAGGATTGCTACACCTGCTTTTTTTTTAATTGTTGTTTGTTTGGTATGCCTTTCTCCAGCCTTTGATTCACAGGATATTTTTGTCTGTAGTCTTGAGATGTGTCTCCTTTGGCAGCAGATTGATGGATTGTGTTTTATAAGTCAATCCATTAGCCTCAGTCTTTTAATTCCTGAGTTAAGTCCATTGATATTTAGGGTTATTATGACCAACTGTGGAATATGTGATGTTATCTTATAGCTTTTGTGTTGGATTTTTCCCTACCTCCCTTCTTTTTTTTTTGTTTATTTAATTTTTTTATTTATTTATTTTTTTAATTTTATTGGGGGCTTTTACAGCTACTACAACATTTAGTACATCATTTGTATCAAGCACATTTGCACACATATTTCCACATACATTTCCCAATATTTTCCACTTGAGCCCTTGATACAAGCTCCTTTAAAAAAAAAACCTCCCCTTTACCTCCCCCTCCCTTTTTTAAAAAAATTAATCATTTTATTGGAGGGTCCCTACAACTCCCATCACAATCCCTAACAACATCAGTTGTATTCAGGTCACTTTTACACACCCATTGCTATCATCACTCTCAAAACATTCTCCCTCCCTCCAGGCCCCCATTATCTGCTCCCTATATTACCCTTCCTCCCCCCTTCCCCTTGAACCCTTAGTAATTTACAAATTATTTTTCATCCTGTACACTGTACAATGTGTCCCAACACTCACTTCCCTGTTGTCCATGCCCCAGAGAGGAGGCTATGTGTAGATCCCTGAAGTTGGCTCTCCCTCTCCATTCCTCCATCCCTCCACCCTCATCAATGAGCTAAAATTATATTATTATTAATGAGGGGAAGTACAGATTGGGGACCCAAAGCCCATCAATAGGTGAGGTGACATCTTTTGCAGAGGGATTACAAGGAGGAGATGAGTCAGTTAAGATACAGGTAGGAGCTATGAAATATGCAACCTTCCTCTAGTTCCCATGCTGCCTCCCACCCACTATCATGACCCCAATTCTACCATATAAATCCAGCTAGACCAGGAGATGTATAGTGAAGTTGGAAACATGGGAAACTTAGGATAGATGATCCATCAAGACTAGTGATGGGAGTGGTAATACCTCCCTTCTTTACAGTGTGTTGTCCATGTGTGTATAAGGGCTGATCATTCTTGACTTCTTTTCACTTAAGTCAATGCTATCTTGGGGGCTGCTTTCACTTTTTTGACCTCTGGGTGAGGTTGTTCTATGTGACATTCTCTTATTTATGTTTGATTCGTGCTATTCTTCTGCTGTACTGGGTCAGCAAAGTTGTTTTATAGGGCTGGGTTTATTCTAACTTATTCTGAGTTTTCCCTTGTTTGGAAAAACTCTTACTTCTCCATCTAGCTAGATAGATAACTTGGCTGGGCAGAGTATCCTTGGGTTTGCGTTATTTTCCTTCAGTTTTGGGAATATACTACTCCACTCTCTCTTTTTCTTGATAGTGTCTGCTGATAGGTCTGAGCATATTCTTATTTGGGAACCTTTATATGTGACTGCTTTTCTCCCCCAGCTGCTCTCATTATTTTCTCCTTTCCCTCAAAGTTGAATAGTTTAACTATTATGTGCCTTCGTGACTTCTTCTGGCGATTCAGTCAAGCTGGTGTCCTTTAAGTGTCCTGAATGGTTGCCTGGTTTTCATCCCCTAAGCTTGGACAGTTAGTTTTCCTCCAAGAATTCTCTGTTGTTGCAGATGGCTTCATTGTGTCTTCCTCCAGTAGACCAATAATTCTGATATTGTTCCTCTTAATAGCATCAGACATAGAAAATGTCTTCAGTTTTTCTGATAATCTTACTAGATTTTGGTTTGTGTATATTAAATTCCACTTGGTTCTCCTCTAGGTCACTGATGCAGTTTTCAGCATACCCCTGTCAATTCTCAAAGTCTACAAGTCTGCTGTTGTTTTCTACTATCTTGTCCCGAAGCTCTTGTATTTCCTTTTGATGTATGAACTTTATCTCATCTATCAATTCATCCATTTTCTGTATTGTTTTCCTCATATCCTCTATGACTCCAACCAGCATTCCGAAAATTTCTTTCTGTGGCATATCAATGTCTGCTTCTTTTATTTCTTCTGTTTTTTTTTCCATTGAGGTTGTTGGAGCTGAGTACTGTTTGCATTGCATTGTTTTTGAGGAACCAGATGTCATTTTCCATGGACTCAAAGAGCACTGGATCTCTCTGGGAGACTTATAGGAAGGTGTCTTTGAACTTTCTGTGACTAATTTAGCTATGGAATTGACCAAACACTTAATCTTTTTGTGACTTCAGTCTTTCCCTAATGAACCAGTATTTCTTTATCTGGAGGGAAAGTTGGGTAGTCCTCTCAGGGAACACTGGTTGGATTGTTGTGGATCCACAAGGATGGTGCTACACTGCACGATCTCACCAGGAGTTGTGATGGTGCTGCCCATGGCAGTCAGGGGCACTGCAGGGCGGTAGTGGGGGTGCCCCCAGCAAAGGGGACCACCACAGAAGACTGGCAGACTACCCACATATGGATCGAGCACCATGAACCCAGATCAGGCATATCACCGAGGAGGCTGGGGAGTGTTTCCTACAGCAAGATGAAACTTCTGCCAGTGCTGGCGGACCTTCTCTGGGCTGTGCGAAGCACAAGACAGGCAGGAGGAAGATTCCTCTGTCAGACAGATCATCAGAGGAGCATGTAAGAGCTCTCCCAAACACAAAGGGTGGAATTCTCCTGTAAAAAACTTGGGTGGAAAATACCCAAGTGGAGGGTGTGTGGGCTTCTCTTCCCTCGGACTATTCTGCACAGGGTGGGGCTCTCCCAGTTGAGTTTAGTGGGATAATTGCCCTAGGCTAAGGGGAATGGTCTTGCCTGTGAGCCAAACTGGAAAAGACCAGGAGATAAAATCAAGAAACCAGATTTGTTGAAACAGTTGGAGGAGGGTGATAGAGAGAAGTGAGTGTGCCCCAAATAACCACACAGCCAAGCTCCAGTCCCTGAGCATAGGGCTGCAAAGGTTCAATCTCTCTACCATACCAGTGGCAAACTGCAGCTCTGATGAGACAATGCCCATGTGCCGGCTCTGACCTTCCTGGCAACGGCTCTAGTGGAGACATGCAGAGAGTGGTTGGGTTAGGGTCAAACCCCAAATGGGCATTACTGTGGTAAGCCAAAAGCCCCTCAAAACTCTGTGCATCTGTGCCTACTTTTTTTTTGTGATGATCCTCCAGTGATCTGGCAGTGAGAAACTCTGTCACTTTCCCCGGGCCTCTCTCTTGCTATCTCTGTCTGGTGCATGTCACAAAGTTGCCATCTTCCTGGAAGTCTAAGCAAACTTTTTTATGGTACTCTTTTCTTCTAGAGAAATCAACCTGATGTCAGCAATAATCCTCCTTACCAAGTGCTCTTTTGAGTACAACTGGATTTTTTGGTAACCCTTATTAATGTGCTAATCCAAGCATGCTAAATAATCTTCAGCAAATTTTTACTTACATGGGTAATCAATGATATTATTTAATAATTTATTCATTCTCTGTTGTTATCTTTCTTTGGAAGAGGTACAATTATGGATATCTTCCAATCAAATTCCAAATTTCATGGCCAAAGTGAGTGCTTCTGTGAGAATAGGTCTGGCCTACAGGGAATTGAGGGTGACTGAGCCACCAACACAGACTTTGGAGACTAGGCTTGATGATGCAGATCTAACTTTATTACAGCTTTTGCAGGGCTTATATAGATTTTACTGACCAATCAGATCACACTTCCTGGTTTTCAAGTACATCCTTATATGGTCAAGGATTTGCAGCCTGAAAAATGATTGTCCCTCACTCTGAGCTATGTAGATAATGCCTTTCCAGCTGAGTCATCCCATCCAATTGTCTTACAAGACTAATTCGTTCAATCACACTATAGGACCAATCATCCAATTGTACTGTAGGACACTATTGTCCAATAGTATTTCAGGAGCTTGGCTATTACTGTAGGGAAACTAGAAGCATTTTGCAAGAGGCTGAAAGTAGAAGGATATCATGTGAGCGACCCTGGAGTCTTATTTTAAGCATGGGTTCCAGCTACCTAAGTTTACAGATATGCAGGGACCCTCCAAATAACTTTGGGCTGCGACTATCATTTGTCTTCTACAAATCAGGTATTCATAATATTAATCTCTCATAGTGTTGTTCCCTCCTTCATATCTAAATTTTATTACTTACAGCTATTGGATCACACAGACTGATATGTTTTTTGCATGTTGATTTAATTGACCCAACACCTACATATCTTCTTGTTTTAATACAAGCCTTTAATACTACATTATTCTTCCTGATAACTGGGCACTATCTGTTTTCTTCACTATGTTTTACCTTAGCATCCATATCTTTAGTGATCTCTTCAGGAGAGAAATTGTTGTATAGAATCATGTCATAAGAAATAGTTGGTCTTAGATTAATGCTAGAATTCAACGCAGACAACAGATACAGTCATATGTCTGTGATATACATACAAGTGTGTCTCCGGTTTACTTAAGGGACATAATTATTGTTTTATAATAGATTATAAATCATCCCCCCTGTGAAAAAGATGATTCTATTGATAGTGTCATTAATTTAGCCAATGGTATATATAGAGTTTTAATCATTGACAAAAGGGAATTTTACTAAAAGATTTGCTTTTTAGACCTAAATAGATGAATTATTGACTTGTACAGATTAGACTCTTAAGTGATGGCATAATTTACATTAACAGTAAAGATTGATAATAAAACAAAACTTTCAGTAAAACTCATTTACAAAAGCAGAACTGCACCTTCCATGCTCATGCACTAAGAAAACAAAAAGAGCATTAATATAGCAAATATATTGTAGTCCATTGTCACCATTAAGTGGGGACCCTATAAACAAGTGGTCCAAGCCAAAGTCCAAGAACTAACAATTGCATAACTTGAAAGAATAGTAAATTAATTCTTCCACCCTAGGGTGTTACAGCCTGAAGTCCAAGAGCATATGTCATCTACTTAAATCTGCTACAGGTGAGTTTGAAGAAAAGCCCAGTTCACTTAGTGGAATTTCCACCTTGAACCATTCTACTGTTGCCTTTGAAGGATGTTGTGCATCTCAAAAGGACAGAGTCTAAAGTCTCAGAAATCTATTACACACAGCCTGTGTGTTAGACTGGGTTCTCTGGAGAAACAAAACCATGGCACTAATAATTTCATATATGTTTATATAGATAGATATCTAGCATAAGAAATAAACAATTAACCTATTGAGCAGTACAAATGGCTTGGTGCAACTCACTTCTGTGAGACAGCTGATACACTGGCAGTCCTTCAAATCTTGAAGTCTTCTGTGGAGCAATTCAGTTTACTCAGCCAGAGCCAGCAAACAGTAAGGCAGGTCACCAATAGTCAACCTGATGACAGGATCTGGCAGTTCCCAGCTCAAGAGATGTGTATTCCAGTTGTGTGATGAAGCAGGATTTGAAGGAACCTCAAGTCACAATATCACAGTCTATGGATTAAGTGTCCCTGGGCAGTGTAGCTTGCAAATTGAGGCAAAAAGCAAGCAACGAAGCCAGCTGTCTGAAGATCCAAGAACAAGAGAGAGAAAGGCAAGGCTTACTAAGTCATTAATATCTCTACCCTTCAACTAATTTCACATGTGTTCATTGGCCTTGTTGGTACCTAACTATCTTCATTGGCTATGTTGGTACAACAAGCCTACCTATCACAGACTGGGTCACCAAGGTCTGGATAAAAATAGGGGCAAAGATGTCCCATTAAGAATATGATATGGGACAGTTTCTCCCTTTGGGTTCTAGATACGTATTGTGAAGTGTTGTTTTGGGATGAGAGATTGCTCCTTCTGATAAATGTGATCACCATCTCTGAGACACAAATGCCCTCTTCCCCCAGTCTTGACTTGGCTTTCCTGTATATTTCACTTATGACTCTTAAAGGAGTGTCTGTTAATTTTTGGTGAACTTAACATAATGGCAGCAACTGAGAAGTCTTCTCTCTCCCCACATCTTGAGAAACTGACCCAAACTTAGGTGTGGTTGCCTCTATTGAAATGGTTTTTAAGATGTACATATAAATGGGCCGCCAAATGTTTCTTCATAGGCACTAGGCAGGTTCTGGCTCTCTGCTTGTTAGGGAGCCCTAAAGATTATATGTCCTGAGAGCAGGCAAGGTTAGAGGGGCCATTCCAAGTTATTTCATTAACCACAAAGTTGTGAAAATTTAACCCTAACAAATTATCTGGAGGAAATGAGTTGTTGGGTGTGGAATATCAGAACCATAGTCTTAGGGAACATTTAGGGATCTTGGAATAATTGAGCCCACCAGACAATATTTTTCATTCGACTTCAATAAGTAGCTGTAGGTCTTAATAGCTTGTGAGTAGCCATATGAAGTAGTTATTATTCTCTCTAATGCAAAGCAGAGTGAAGAAAATCAGAGAGAGATGGAAATATTTAGTCCAAGTAATCTCAGTCTTGATAACCAAGAAGGATTGGATTGTGTTCAACTTTCACTACAGACTTCTCTGAAATAGATCACCAAAAAGGGCCTGGAGATAATGGAGAGAAATGTGGAGTGAAACTAAAAATCCCTATTGAAGAGCCAGGTCCACTGATTTGAGAAAGATTACTGGAATACTGGAGCCTCTGGTCCTGCATCACTCTTCAGGAATAGAATTGAACCCACTCCTGTGGTGCAAAAGTCAGCGAATGAGAGTTCATAAGGTAAACTATGACAGCGGGGCTGGAGGCATCCTTAGCCAAACCCACTGTAAGACATAAAAAGAATCCAAGGATAATCTCAGATTGAAGGATGAGGAATGAAAAAAGGACAAATGAAAATTTGAGAAATAGAATAAGTAGAATGAGCATTGTTATGTTGTGGGAACTGTAGCCAAAATCCAAAAAACAAAATGTCCGAATAAGTGGATAAAAAGTCAATTTGTTCTGCAAACTTTCACTCAAAGTACAGTGAAATGTTTTAAAAAAAGAATGATTAAAAATAAATAGGATTGTCAACTTACAAGCTTTAAATATATATTATGGACTTGGGACAGAGGGGAGGAAGGAGAAGGAGAAAGAGAGACAAAGGGAGAGAGAGAGAGAGAGAGAGAGAGAGAGAGAGAGAGAGAGAGAGAAGAGGTTTGCTTTAAGACCATATGTATTAAATCAATTTTTTGTTGTTTTCTTATTTTGTAGCTTCAGAACCGATTTTTCTGACGCTTTCAGGGATTATGTGAACTCTTCAATGTATTTTTATAAAATCTTTTCTTTAACTTAAAAAATATCTGTTTTAAAAACATGCTATATGCTCCCACATCCAAGTTCAAAGGAAAAAAAAAGTGTCATAGTGAAAAATACTACAACAGACTGTGCTAGAAATTTGATGCTACTTAATAAAAGTCATAGAAAGAAATATTGAATAAACACATTAGAAATAAATATCTTTTCAAAATTATTTAAAGGCAATGAAAACTAACGCTTTGCTTGATTCAAATTTAAATTTTGTGCTAAATAATTTATTCATCCTATATGAAATCTGTGTAGAGAAACAAACTGCATGTTAACATAAATGAAATTGTGAACGAACGTCAAGTGATATTATTGAACTGCCCCCAAAGAGATTTGTTGTTATTAGATAAATCAAGGCATCACTTGTCAGCTGGTCTATTTAGAGATGGTAGTAGGAAGGGGAGACAAAAGCTGATATTCAAATTAGCTGGGTGATTTGCTCCTCTTTGACTACGGATTGTCAACGTGTAAAGCCTGGTGAGAACAGACAGTAAAATCAAACTGTCACTTTCACTAATCATGCTTTTTTTTCATTTTTCTTTTACTTTTTAGGGCATGGGAGCTACAATGAAGGCTAACAATGGAGCCATACTTGCTGTATGTGGTGTTTTCAGTCTCTATTCTGAAGCATTGATTTGAAGTTTGACTGCTGGTTTTAGATACTTCTTAGTCCCTTGTAACTCTCAGAGAGAGAACAAAACTGCCTAATGGGGCACCATCCTCACCATACTTGCTATTCATTGGCGTAACCTCTGTGTCAATCCAGTTATTTGATGGCCTTCCTCTCTTTTGCGGACTTCATTATTATGATTTTAAAACAAAGAAGCAATCATGCTATCTTTCAGGGATTAGTCAAGCCTGATGTGGTTGTTCTTAGGTGCCAGTCAATGGGCTCCGACTCACCCCCACCCTATGCACAACAGAACAGAACAGTCCTCTGCACAGTTCTCTGCCTGATGACACCCCCAAATTATGTGTAATGAAGGCATACTAGCCTGCTACTCAAGGGCTCTGGGAGTGCAGTGGCATTGGGAGTGTGCGGTTGACCACAGTCTTCTGTTCAAATGTTCCAGACCCTCTGTCGGAAAGAGATCAGGCTATCTACACCAATCAAGATTTAAAACATCAAGAACTCTGTGTAGGCTTGCTAGGAGTCAAAATCTACTGGATAACATTGGAATCCTGGCTTCTAAGAACTTTCAGGCTGTACAATTTATAGGACAGGTTTGTTTTTTTAAAACCTCTACCACTTCAGGTTATGTTTAATATTTCTCATGGAAACCATTATTTAAATGCCTCAATTCTCCATTGGCCTTCTTTATTTGTTGTCCAGCTTTTATATGTATATGAAGCCTTTGAAAATGGCTCGTGTCAGGTGCACATCTGTGTTCAAAATAACAACTACTTGTTAGCACTTTGCAGAGATGTTTTGCAGCAAATTGCCCCAATACAATACATTCATTTCTTGATTGCAACTTCTATGGGCATTGATTGTGATTACAAGTGAAAGTACATTTTGGACAGCTTCAATTTTTTCTCATTTTCTCATGATATCATTTATTGATGTAGTTGTGAAGATTGGGGTTTATTTATGTTGAAACTAATTCATACTTATGACTATTGTTGCCTTTGTCCTTCCTCTGTAAGTGATTCAAGTCATTTTTACAAAATTTCATCAAGCAAGGTTTTGTCTTCTGAAAATTGTCAATGGTTAATGAGTCTTTTCTGATCCTCATATAACAGTCTTCATTAAATAGTGCAGCTTGTTAGATTGTTTGCACAGAATACAGTTTGAGTCAATATGATATAAATGATAATGTTTGACAAATGTTCACATTCAGATCAATCATCTTTCTTTGGAAGAAATATCAATATAAAATGCATAGGTATCTGATAGGTATCTGTCTTCCAAATTTCTTGGCATACACAAGCGAGTGTTCCCTGTATTGCACCCACTGAATGAAGAATTTTTGACAATTCCTTTGGCAATGCCAGGTACCATCAAGTAGGCTCTGACACATAATGACCTTACATCTTATAAAACCTTAAAATTCTTGTTACACTTGATCTCATTGTTGCACCACTGTTTCAGTCTTCACTTTTTCAATCTTTCTCTTTGTCTTTCATTCTTTGTTGACCTTTTCCATCTTTTCCAGAGTCCAGTCCAACATTCCTATGCTGAAACCTTGGCCTCTCACTTTAAAAAAAATATCCAATAAAACTTTACTGAACACAACAAAACAGGGTCCAGCTCACTTGTTTCCCACACTTCAAAGTAGGGCTTGATCCTAGAGGGAGGACATTGTGCTTGGTCATACAGAAGGCCAGCAAGGGCAAGCGAGCTGGTGAAGAGTTGTAAAATAATCACCACAATAAGTTTTAGAATATTTTATTTATTCTTGTACTCCTCCCAATTATCTCCCCATTTCTCTGCAAGCCTACCTGCTATATCCCAAGGAACCGTTGCAAGAGAGACCACTACAATAGCTGCAAAAGCCTCTGACATGCTAGCCTCTGTGAGGTGAATAGAGAACTGGGCTGCAATGGCCTTTCACTTCTCAGGAGCATTCTGACTGAACTCTCTCAAAGACACATGTATTTATTTTTCTAGTAGTCCATGATGCTTTCATTATTGTTTGCCAGCATCATAATTGAAACACATTCCTTCTTCTATATTCTCCTTTTTCATTGTCCAGCTTTCGACTATATCTGAAGCAGTTGAAGAGTTACATGGCTTCTGAAAAGTGACCCTTAGTTGACATCATTGCTCTTTAACATTCTCAATAAGTCATTGGCATCATACATGCCCAGTACAATAAGTAATTCAATTTCATGAACTGTGGTTGTGGATCCCAGTCAAATAAAATCCTCGATAACTTCAATCTTTCCTCGATTTACCATGAGCTTGCCCACTGGGCTAGCTGGGAAGATTTCATTTTTATTTATTTTAGTTTTCTTTCATTTGAGTTATAATTCATACTGAAGGCTGAATTCTGACTTTCATTAGTAAGGGTTTCTTGGGCTTCTAGACTTTTGAGACCCCTGATTATGTCATGTGCACAGTTCAGATTAATGAGTCTGTCTGCAAAACCAATGTTGCATTTTTTTTCATATAGCCTAACTTCTGAGATGATTTGTTCAAAATGCAGAATTAAAAGGTATTACTCAGGAACAGAATTGTGAAATACAACTTTCCTGACTTTAAATCCTGTAGTATGCCATTTTATGTTTGTATTGCCTCTTGATTAATGATTTCCTCATTCTTTGGGTCAATTATTTTTAGTGGACACAAAGATGAATCTTTTCTCCTTGGAGGCTATGTCCAAATTCACAAGCCTAACTCATTGCCATTGATTCAAATTCAATTGACAGAAAACTTATAGGACAGGGTAGAACTGTCCCTGTAAGTTTCTGAGATGAACTCTCCTTTTTTTAACAGTTTATTTGACATTTAATTTAAATATTATAAAATTCAATATTTCAATCACCTCCAGAAGAGTTGTACAAGCATCACCACAATAAGTTTTAGAATATTCTATTTATTCTTATGAAATTTCTTTATTCTTTTATTCATCTTAATTAGCTTCCCATTTCTCTGCAAACTCACTTGCTATATTCCCAAAGAACCATTACAAGATTTTAGCACTTTATGGGAATTCCATAAGGAGTGGATGGATGGTTGTTTCAAAGTGCTGACCTTGCAGTTAGCAGACCAACTTGCAAGTTTACACTAGGTCCCTTTTATATTATTTTTTAATCAGCAAGCCCTGAAATCTTGTTTATCACCAATGCTGCTTCCAAAACTTGGATTTTTTCCCTTCTATACAACTTGTCATTAAGTGTCATTGAGTTGGTTCTGACCTATAGCAACCCTTTGCACAGCAGAATGAAAAACTGCCCAGCTGTGCGCCACCCTCACAAGTGTTCCTTTACATGAGCGCATTGAACAGCCACTGCATCAGTCCATCTTGTTGAGGGCCTTCCTCTTTTTGTTGCCCAAGTACTTTACCAAATCTACTGTTTTCTCCCTAGGCCTACTTTCTATTGACAGCATGTCCAAAGTATGTGAGCCGAAGTCTTTCTA
>PVJH01020345.1:0-40815 GCA_004026705.1 Nesogale talazaci | reverse complement strand
GGGGGGGGGGGTCTCTACCTCGGACAAAATCTGGGATATTGGTATAAGATTAGCCGGATCACGGCCCCCTGTCAGCCCCTCGCTCAAAGGCACTGCCCAGGGAGGGGGCAGTCACCCCAGGACCTTTTTGACGGGAGGGGGGGAGGGGGGCGGCCACGCGAGCCCGACGGCACATCTGCAGGGCGTCTAGACAGGCATCGAGAGGGCAATTAAAGAGAAAGCGCGGCTGCCGGCCAGCAGCGCTGCCCGTCGGTGCGTCCGTCCATCCGTGCGTCCGCCCGCCCGCCCGCACACACACAGCCCGGGGGGCAAGGGCAGGGCCGGGGGAGGTCCCCGCGCGCGCGGGCGGGCGGGCGTTTGGAAACGCCGCCCTGAATAAGCTGGTAAATAAATTCCACCTTGCCAGCTCGCTCGCTCTCCCCTCGCCGCCGACCAAATATTCCGCCGGCGTGCTGTCTAGACACACAGAACAAAGGACTTTTTACAGCGCCCGGAGACGCGCTGACAAAGTAGCCATTTAAAGATGCCCAATTGCTTTCTCCGTCGAAAACCATTTGTCAGATGGACGTAAATGAAAATGCTAAGTTATCGGTCTGGTGCGGGGAGTCCGCTGGGGCGCGGGGCTGGGGGCCGGCTGCGCCCAGGAAACACAGAGATCTCTCGGATGGGGGAGCACTGTGGTCTGGGGGCGGCGAGGAAGGGAGGGGGGTCAGAAATGGACTGAGCTGTCAGGGCTGGGGTGGCTAAGACCCAGAAGTTGACCACTGAAGAGGTCCTGACACCTGGCTCACAGGGGCGGGGTGGGGCACCCGGGGTTAAATGAAAACCTGGGTGGGGGGTGTCAAGAACCATTCCCCCCCAAAATGGGAGTGGTCAGGAGCCATCCCCAACTTTGCCCTAGTCTCCCTGTTGTCCATACTCACTGCCACTGACCACCCATAGTCAACTGAAACTTATTTGGGGGTGGGGGTTACCTGAATCAGCCTCAACCCCCCCAATAGGGCAGCATAGCACTGCCCCATGGGGTCTGTGGTCTTTAACCTTTCCGGAAGCAGATTATGGGGTCTTTTGCTCCTGAACAGTCCGTGTCTTTCACTTTTCTGCCAGGCTTCACAAAGGGTCCCTGGGAAAGACCACCCAGCCTTCCTTCTTGAGCTCTGAGAGGGCAGTGTGGAGGTGCCAGGCATAGGGGTGCAGGATGGTCCCAGGGTGACCCAGACACCCCACACACCGCGGTGTGCCTCTGTGAAGGGGCCGTGGTCATGGCCTGGGGTCAGCTGGACTCAGAGCCCCACCCTCAGGCAGAGATGGGTGTCTGAGGATGGGTGTCCGTGATGCTTAGCAGCCAGCCTGTCCTGCCAGGGATCCGATGAGGCATCTGTTCCACGCACTTCGAGCACCTTCTCTGCCAGCAGGCCCGGGTAACCACCACCTCTTCCTTTAGACCCCGACAAGCCCTCAGAGACAGCTGCTTTTGGGGGGACCCCCGTCTGCTCAGACTTCCTGTTCTCTAACCCCCTTCTCTCAGACCTGGGACCAAAAATTCAACTCAAACCCCAGAATCCCTGAGTGCCTCCCACAGGGAAACACGTCCCCAGCCAGTGGCCTGCGGGCCTGTTGTGGCTATGGCCAGCCACTAGCTGAGCATCCCGCCCGGGTCTCCCCAGGGGGAGGCTGTCCTGTCCTAGAGGGCTCATGGGGGTCACCTGTGAGATGGGTTTGCAGTGAGACTGTGCCCCGGCAGCAGTGATGCCTAGCGGCTTCACCACCAGCCGGGGCGGTGGGCTTCAGCCACCTCACAAGAAGGTGTTGGAGAACCCGGAAAACCTGCACCCAAACTGCTGGGAAATTAAGATGAAAATAATCATCTGGGTGCCTGTCCTGGGACAGACAGGCAGCTGAAAGCATGTGCGCAGTCCCCCATTTTCTGTTCTGGGTTCCCGTGTGCTCACTGCTTCTCCTGAGAGGCTGCTGTGTGTGTGTGTGTGTGTGTGTGTGTGTGTGTGGTGTGTGTGTGTGTGTGATGTGTGATGTGGTGTGATGTGTCTGGAAGTCTGAGCTAAGCCCCGTGTGCTCAAACCACGCGGTATCAGAACCAGAGGTGAGCACCACCGCTCACCAAGAGGTCCCAAGCGCAAGACCACCAGCAACTCCAAGGGAGAGTGACGTGGCAGTTGGCTTCTGCAGAGATTTTTAAAAGACAAGCCTAAGCCTCCGCTGGACAGTGGTGGCCCTCACCCCTGGGGTTTCGCAGCTCCCACCCTCAACTTTCTCCGCAGGGGTGTGACCAGTGAATTTGAACCTCTGACCTGCCGCAGAGCCGCAGAGCCCTATAGGGAGCTCTCCCCTGTGGGGTCACTGTGAGTTGAAATGCAACTGATGGGCACCACACTAGTGGACTGCGAATCAGCATTGCCGTTAACAAGTGACTAAGAGGCTGGAGAACAGGTTACTTCCTATGCTTGTATGCTGCTAACCTCACATGCCTGACTATACCACCTAGTCTGGTCACCAGGACAGACAAAACTAATCCATCACCACACTCCCCCAGCCAGTCCAGCTGGATTCGGGAGGGAGCACCCTCTGCTCAGGCCCATCAGACAGAAGGAATACCACCACCACCACCACCCCAACCCCTACACACACACTGTTCCCCACACCTTGTCGCTTGGCGCCTTGGACGAGAAAGGAAATGGTCAATGGAGATGGATGAAGCCTAGCAGGGCAAAACCAGGACCCTTGGGGAGCAGCCGCAGAACCACGAAGCCCTGAGCCTTTCCACATTCACCCCAAACTCACGAGTAGCTCATTGCCCATGTGGGGGTGCCCTGCACAACGGGGTGGGGTGCTTAATTCCACTATCACTAGGAACCAGGCGTGAGTGACCCCTGTCCCCAGGACATTGACCACACAGCCACTAGGCCTTGCTGCCCCATCCCCACCACAGGATCTGGGGTCCTCCCCATGCCTCACATCTCCCCGGAGGGCACTGGGGTGATGGGAGTCAGAGGGCCGCCAGGGCTGAGAGGCCTCCGCGGTATCCGGGGTTATGGGCCGCGGCAAAAACGTGTGTGCTTGCCAGGAAGGCAGGCACGGAGTCATTTTTTTTTTTTCCTGAGAAGGAGGCAGTGGGCCAAAGCAATTTGGGAACCTCAGCTCACCTCATCCCTCCCTGCCTGAGCCCTCATTTCTGACCTCAGTGCCCAGGGAAGGCTCTTTTTCCCAGAACCCCAGGAGGGTCCTGAGGTCAGGTCTAGACAGACCGCTAACTTTGGGGCCTAACTATGTTTGAGAGAAGGGTGGGAGGTTGTTGTCCTGGGCTGGCCAGTGACATCTCTGACCTGTGGTGTCACCCATCTCACCCTGACCACCACATATGTCCCAGCATTGTCACGTGGTGGGGGAGGGAGGGACCCAAGGTTAAGGTCTCAGGAGAGGACTCACTGAGACAGTGGCAGGAGGTGCTGAGTGACAGTCATCCTTGTCATTGTAACAGCCAACACCCTCCAGAGCCCACAGTGCCCTGAGGCAGACACAGGTGATATGCTCAGGTGACCCTGCTCTTCTGGGCCCAGTTGACAGATACGGTGGCGGAGGCTGGGCTCCAGCCCTGCAGTCAGGCCCTTGGTCTCAAACCAGAGGCCCAGACAGGCACTGCTGCTCTCGCTGCCAGACAGCAGCACTCAGGTTCCCCAGCACCCACAACTAAGGGGCGAGCCAGCCCTGGGGCGGGGAATGGGGGTTGCGGCCCACCGGGGAGAGCACTGGCAGCCGGCCCCAGACAGTCCTGGCATGGGTCCGCGGCTTCCAGACGGGGCTGGCTGGGCACTCCCAGGGGACCGCCTCGGTCATTACAATCCAGGCAGGCCGTGACGGTGGGGCTGGTCATGGAGGCCCAGGCGGCGGCCTCCTTTGCCACCATCCCTGCACCCACAGCCCTCTCCTCGCCACGGCCCCAAGCCCAGACTGCTCTGCACGCAACCCTGGCCCTGGGGAACAAAAGGCAGAGGGAGCGTCTAGACAGCAGCCTTGTGGACGTGAGAAGGGCATTGTGGGCCGGCGGGAGGGAGGCCGTCCCAGCAGGAAGGGCAGAGACTGGCCCACCCCTGTGGGACCACAAACCACCTGACCCTGACCCTTCGAGGACAAAGTGCAGCTAGAATCCCGCCTGCCAATCAGACCTGGGTCACTGCCAAGGCCAGAGACACTGTGAACAAGCTCAGGGGTACCCCCGCCCTGTGTCCAGCAGCAACCCCCAAGTGCCAGACTCCGAGGGGTTCAGGCTGAGGGGCCAAGGGAGGCTGATGGTGCAGTGTGTTAGGCACTGGCTGCTAATCCTGAGGACAGACAGCAGTCTGCGCCCGCCAGCCACTCCCCAGGAGAAAAGACAGGACTGTCTGTAGCCGAGAAGCCGAATAGTCTCAGAAACTCTCTGGGCCACGTCCACTCTGTCCTAGGGGTCTCCTGTGAGAGGGATAGGAGCCAGGGGGGTGGTTTCGGGTGGCCCTGGCCCCCTCCTGGCCCTCTCTGGTTTCCAACATCCATCTGTAAAGAGCGAGGCTAGAATCCAGCCTGCGACTTTTCAGATGTGTTTTCACCACCAGCCGTCTTGGGTAAGATGGAGTCTGACTCCGGGCACCCTTGTTCATGTGGATGCACAGGTCACGGGATGGCCTGGAGGCCATCTATCTCCCCCTGATCGCTGAGGTCCACAGGGCTGACTCCATGCTGGGCCGGCCACTTCAAGGCCTTGGGTGCCCCCGACTCCTTTTCTCCGGTACCAGCGACAGCCAGCATCTGCCTCATCTTACAGGGGAGGTGGGCACCCAGAGAGGGGGCAGAGACACAGACGAGTCATCAAGGCAACCAGGTGCCAACCCCCTGCACACTGGCTTCCTGCCCCAAAGTCTCCAGGCTGTAACCTCACATGCCCAACCCCCTGGAAGAGGAAGAAGAGACCAGGCAGGGACAGGTGAGGGGGTGGAAGTTCTTTGGGCCTCCTGCGATCTTGTCCACCACCCTCTTCTCCTCACACCTGCTCTGCATTGGCCTGTGGGCATGGCGGACGGGACAGGGGCCCTTTCATGGGGTTCCAGTGGACAGGGGTGTGGTCCCAGGGAGTGTGGCTTTGGGGTGTCCCAGAGTCCTTCCATGTTGTTGCTAAGCCCTGGGCTGATCTCACTCTGGCCGTTAGCAAAGCCCAAGCCCATAGTGACCCTTTGGAAGGTGTCCAAGCTCTCGCTGCCCTGTCCAGAAGGTGGTCGACATGGTGAAGGCTCATGCCCACCATGAGAAGGTGGCACAGGACAGTGTGGCCAGTCCCTAGCCCTTCACACTAATGCACGCAGCCTGCCCCCCCCCCCCGACCCACTCACTGCCACCAAAGGTCACAGCTATAATGAGCCAGCCTAGCCTGGCTCCTGGGCTCACAGGATGGCTGGGGCAATGGTCAGCTCCTCTTGGCAGCAGGAGGCATTACCTCCAGAACTGAGGGACAGGCACAGTGGCCTCTTCCACAGTGCACCCTCCTCAGGGCTCACAGAGAGTCCTCAGGTGGCCTGACGTCCACTCTGCTCAACGAGTGCGCCCGGAGCTGGAGACCCAGGCTCAACTCTGACCCTGCACTCGCCCGCCATGCCATGGATGGCAGAAGCCGAGCACGGGCCTATTCTCACATCCCCGCCTGTAAGAGGGCACGGCGGGGTGCTTCACAGGGAGCATTTGTTTGCCTGCCACACAGCCCATGGGCAGTTTCCCGAGGTCCTGTGGTGGGCTTCAGTCTCCAGGGTCAGGATCATCCCGACATCTAAAGGGAATCCAACAGGCAGACTCCAGGTAACCCCAGAGCAGCAGACCTCGGTGCCCGCACTGCATCTGTGAGTGGGGAAGACTACACTGCCGACACTGCCTCTGTGAACACCGGATTTACGACGACGTCTAGCGCGCATCTGTGAGTGGTCAGGTCCACACTCCATCCTTGGGAGCTGGGAGCAGCGTCTACACGCGGTCTGAGCAGCATCTGCTCCGGATCTGGTGCTTGGTGAGGGGGCCACCCTCTGGTGAGCGGTGTGTGCCCCGGCTGTGTGGCAGTGTCTACGGTGGGCCTGTATGAACATCTGCACTGGACTGCTGAGCCCTCTCTACACAGGACCCGTGCGTGAAGTGGTGTCTGCGTCTGCACTCCGCCTTCAAGAGGGCCGGACTCCGCAGCACCACCCGGCGGGCAGAAGTCCGGGATGCCATGTCCTCTTATTTCCCCACGAGCCACCTGAACCTTCCAGGCCCGGCCCTTCCCCATTCCAGCCAGGCCGCAGTGCTTTTGTGGCTGCAATAAAAATTCCTAGACAGGGAGTCAGGTAGGGCAGACATGCAGGATGAGCCAGGTCAGGGAGAAGGCACTGGGAGCCGTTTGCCCCACAGGGCCCTCCTGACCTGGCCTGGCTCCCACCGCACTCCAGGGAGCATCTCCTTCCAGCCCTCACAGCGGGGCGTCGGACCGCCCCCTCCCTCCACTGCCCACGCGAGGCCACTGGTCTGGGAACAGGAGGTGCAGGCACAGCCCTGCCAAGCCTCAAGCCGGTGGTGGCTGCCCCAAGAACCCCCACGAGGACCTCTAGGCAGGGGGCATGTGGTGGCCCTGCCAGCTCACACACATACCTGGTTCCTTTGTTTTCCTTATTTCCCGACAGTTCTGGCCCAGAGGCCAGGTAGCATCCCGGGTCCCATCATAAGAAGGGCTGCCCAACCATCGCTGGGCGTCTACCTACGCACTGTCTTCTTTCCTGGACTCACGATTAGCCTCCCCTGGGCCCTTTGCTCCGCTCCTCAGGGTTGGACGGGTGTGCTTAGCAGCCATCGGGAGACACACACACACACACACACACACACACACACACACACACCCCTTGGTGGCAGGTGACTGGAGCCTGAACCCCTGCTGGTAAATGCTGACGGACTCAACGACCGTGATGGGTTCGGGGTGGTCTCACTGATGTTACTCATAAGCTCAATGGTGACCTTGCTGCACTGTCCCCTACATCACATCACAGTAAGACGATACCCCCTGCCGCCGCCCCCCCCACGCTCCAGGTGTCAACGCCCCTCCACCCACCATCGCAAATGCCCTCCAGGGACCCCAGTTTGCTGAGTCTCTAGAGTCCTGGGCACTATGAGGCAGGCTCCAGGAACAACGGGGTGATCTCTGTCCTAGGAGCCTCGGTTTCAGCATCTGGGATGTGTGGGTCTGGTATGGGCAGCTTCCTCAGTCAGAGGCTCGCCAGCCCCCCCCCCCCAACTTTATGTCACGTTACAGAGTACACACGGAGAACTGGGGGCTCTGCGATCTCTCTCGGCGGCTGCTCTCCTGCTCTTCCTCAAGACCTCGGCGTCCAGCCCCCCACACCCCACAGCAAGGTTTCCATGGGTGCCTGTCCCTACGGCCCTGCTGCTGGGTCTGGGCTCTCCCCGGGCAGTCGTCCGCCGGGGAAGCGGCGCTGAGTAACCACTGCCCCAGACATGATTCATACCTGTCTGGGGCACCCACATCCTCACTCCCGGCCCAGGAATGCCGGCCAGGTGAGGTGGAGGGCTGCCAGCCAGCTGGCCCGGCCCCAGCAGCTGGCAGCTTGGCCAGGGCTGCTACTCTGTGCCGGCGGCCACCCAAACCCAGCTCAGAGGGCCCCCAGCGGGGGACTAGACAGCCGTCTCCCATCTGCTCCACCTAAAGTCCACCACATCCCCCCCGCCTGGTAGGACCCAGACTTTCTATGAAGAGTTAGACTTCCTATGTTCCCCAACCCCAGGGCTGCAGCCCAGCAGGGGGAGTGGGCAGTGAGCAGGGAGGAGCTGCAGGCGGGAATTTAACCCTAGGATGACTGCTTTCGGGGCAGGGAGAGATGGGGAGGGCCTGGGCAGGGTTTCAGGAAGACAT
Organism: Nesogale talazaci; assembly: GCA_004026705.1. NCBI lineage: Eukaryota > Metazoa > Chordata > Mammalia > Afrosoricida > Tenrecidae > Nesogale > Nesogale talazaci. The sequence continues at coordinate 32,885 of PVJH01020345.1, read as the reverse complement.
GCTGCTAGTCCTATGAGCTCCTATCTGCCAGGGACTGCCTCCCCCTAAATGCCAGGAGAAGGTCCCAGCAGTGGGGGTACCCTTGGCCAGGGAACGTGTGTCTGTGTGTGCGTGTGAGGGCTACCTTCTCCTCACTCAGCCCCGGGCCTGCAATGCCCCCACTTCACAGAAGAGACAGTTGAGGAGAGAGGGAGGCAAAGAGAACACAGGTCTATGTCTGGAACCTTGCACTGTACCCTGCCCCATCCTCTCCCCCGCCCTCTGGGCCCCATATCCCCTAGCTCCTTGTAGCTCCCCCTCAAGAAGCAACTCTGCCTCATCCCCTGGGACCACCCAACCAGGGCATCTCCCCACCGGGCCGACAGTGTGGCAGGTCCTGCGCCGGGTGTGTTTGTGAGAACGTTGCGGTCTCGGGAGTCGGAACCACGCACCACAGAGGGATGCACAGGCCGCTGCCGCCCCATCCTTGCAGCTGGGGTACCAAGAGTGTTCCAGCTGTCAGCCCACACAGGTCCAGAGGAGCTGAGGGCGGGGTGGGGGCATCTGGGAACTCGCTCTGCTTTCTGCATAGTTCTCTGCACAACTGAAACTGCTCCCGGGGGAGGTGAGGGGCTCGGCACCCACAGGGGCTGCCACCCTAGCAGGGGACCCCCACACATCATGCAGCGGCACACACAGACGTATACACACACGCCACCCCATTGGGCCTGCTCATCCATCACCGGTCAGCTGTTCCCATGTCTGTCATCACTTGCCATCACCAAGTTCGTTCTCTGCAAAGTTGGCCTCTCTTTCAGCTCAGCGAGGCAGGGACGTAGGTTCTGGGGGCTGCAGGCGGGTCACCCCCAAAGGCTCGCAGGCTCCCGTCCCTCACACTGTCAGGCCACTTCTCCCCCGAGGCCTGACTCCATCCCGATGTCCACTAGAACTGGGGCTGCAATCTGAGCCCAGCGAGGATGAGCGCGGAGACCGGCGGGCAGCGTCAGTCAGGCGCGGGCTGGGCACCCTGGCCACGTACCCCACACCCCACTCTGTACCTCGAAAGTCACAGAGCGGCTCAGGACGTGCTGGCTGGATTCCTCTGCAAAGAAGGGGTTTCGGGCACATCCTTTCCCAGTGAGCTCAACCCACTTCCCTCGGCCGGCTTTTCCCAGCCAAGGCCGGGAGCTGGGGACCCCACACCGCCAGATCCTGCATCAGCTGCCAGGGAGCCTGGCTTCCCGGGGAGAAGTGACCGTGGACGGAACACAAATGGCTTTTGGCTCAGCCCCTCACAGGCAGGGCCTGGACTTACAGGGACAATTGGAAGCTAGACGCATCATTAGACTTCTGGGCAACGCGGCAGGTGACACTAATTGCCCTCTGGAGGGGAGGAGGACAGAGACCGTTTTATTTAGCATCAAAAGTACCGGATAAAAGGCAGCCGTGCCGCCACCGGGCCACAGGACGTGGCACAGCTGCAGGGTGAGGCACAGAGCAAGCCCAGTCACTGTCACTGGAGGGGAGGCGGAAGTGGGCCCCTACCGTTTGGTATCAGACGCCACCAAGCCGACCGGTGACCTCATGGCTGACTCACCTCTGACTCACGTCTGCAGGCAGAACTGTGCCCCAGGGTTCCTATGGCCAGGACCAGGAGCAGACTGCCAGGACTTCCTTTGGAGGCACCAAGGGGGTCAGTTCCAACCACCAGTCTCTCGCTCACCTCACTGTCCAGTGTTTCACCGTTCATGCCACTCGATGGACCCCCAGCGACCCTGCAGGACCGGGTCGAATTGCCCCCGTGAACTTCCTGCGCTTCAACTCATCACAGGGGGGAAAAGCCTCCTTTTTTCCCGGCAAAGAAGCTGGTGGCTTTGAACGGTCGACCTCTGAGAGGCTGTCAGCCCAACGTGTAACCCCCAGGACGCACCAGGAACAAAAATTCACGCTCACTGCCACCAAGTGGATGCGACATGCGACTTGTTACGACAAGGTCCAGGGCAGGGGGCTTTATCCGGCATCCACTGCCAGGAACCACAGTGTAACAGGCCGGGGTTTCAAGGGGCAGCAGTGCTGCTCCCTGGGTCACGTTCACCAGATGCCACCCGCTCCATCTCCTCCATCCACGGGCCCTGCATCCCCTGCCTAAATGGATTAGGGAAAGCCCAGGCCCCTGCCGGCCGTGACCCTGGCATGAATCACCTCGGTTGCGAGGCTCTGAAGTGGCTGAGCGATATTGGGGCGGCTCAGACGCCCATAAATGAATCATGCCTTCCGCAAGACCGAACCTCCCGGCTCCTACAGACACCGATTACAAAGCGGAGCGAAAAGAACAAAGACATTACTCAGGGTGTTTGCACAAAGTTGATTCATCGGTGTACAGAATTATTACCGACTAAATTGCTTTTAGGAAGGCGATTAGTGCTGGGAACCTGCGAAGACACATCGAGTCTGCCCCGTCGAGTGGGGGATTTGCAAAAAAGGGGGCTGGGGGTGGGAGGTGGGAAGAGAGGCTCCAAATTCTGGAGGGCCCCAGGGACTGGAATGGGAGCCCCTGCCAGATCTTCATGCCCCATCTTCTCCTGGGAGGCTCCTGGAAGCCTCGAACACGTGTGCAGCCACAGGAGTGATGGAAGGGGGTGTGTCTGCTGAAAGACAGAGCCCGAGGGGAGTACAGACAATGACAAGACTGTGGGCCCAAGTCCGCACTGAGGTGCTTTGGAAGAAAGGCCTGGCAACCTGGTCCTGGAAAACAGCTCGGGATCAAGGTGCAAATGACAGGGGGCCCAGGGGCTGGGCAGAGGGAAGGGGGACCAAGCTGAGGAGGCGTGGGTGGCTTCCTTTGGGGACGACTGATGATTGAACACAGGAACGCATTCACAGCACTCACTGCAGGGTGCCAGTGCAGAATGGGGGCGTGAAAAACGCTCTGTTACCCACAGAAAGGCCACCACGAAACGGAGACCAACCGTCCCCCTGGGGCACAACTTCCACTCCCACACACAAGGGGGGCACCATGCGGGGGACCCCACTGCGCGGGGACAGGGTGGAAGGTCACACACAGGGTGAGCAGTCTCAGTGGTAATGACTGACTTCCGGTTCCTGACTGTGACTCTCGCTCCTGGGATGGACTCTGACCCCCGTCCTCAACAACACAGCCCTCGGGCCATTCCCCGGCTGTTTCCGTTCTCCACAGCCCTCTCGCCTGGCTCACTAACGTACCCTAGGCTGGCAAACTGACGCCTACCCACAGCATCCAAAGGACAGAGGACACCCTCAGGTTTCCCAAGCCATCACCTTGACAAGACACGACCCCACGTTTTCTCCCTCGGAGGGCGAGTGGGTGGGTGAGGACCACTGCCCTGGCCATGAGTAGTTCCACCTACCGTTTGCTGGGGTCACTCACTCCCCCCGCCCTCCAGTGGAGGTCTGGGCTGCAGGCTGTCAGCCCCAGGCAGGCTCAACTCCCCTGGAGCCCCTCCTGATCGTCAGCACCAGGCCCCTAGCTCAGGACGCCCAGCACAGGAGAAACCCAGCCACCCCACGCTGAAGCTCCCAGGCAGCGGTCAGAGGAGCCATCGGCGCTGCCACCTCCAGGCTCTGCAATTGGTGCTGTGCCCACCGGTTCATCCCAGAGGCGCAGGGGTAACCCTGGGAATTGTTACAGGCTGCCGTGCAGGCAGGCAGGCCCCGACGCACCACTTCCCGGAGTCTCATGAGACAAAACCCCGCCTACCCCTGGTCACCACGTGCCCCAGGGACCCTTGGGAAACTGACCGCCAAGCTTTTCTTCCTGGTCTCGGAGTCTGGAGGTGCCCCGGGGGGTCATTTAGCATCACACAGGCACGTGAGTTGGCCCTGGGCCTCCCCTGTGGAAGGTGAGCCCACCACTGAGCCCCCTCGGCCCCCAGCAAGGCTCATGGACCCAGCTGAGTGGCGGGCAGCAGAGAGCAGGCATAAGCAGCTTACAGAAGCCCACACGGCTAGCCACGAGGCTGAGCTGATTATAACCCGTTCCCTCGGCCCTGCCAGGCTCGGCCTCTGCACTGATGGGCAACTCTGGGAGGGGCCGTGGGGCGTGCAAGGCCACTTGAAGGAACAAGTAGCCTGCTTTTGCCCAAATGTGCTGGGAACATGACACAGCTTCCCACGACCCTGGAGTACCCCCCGGCACGGGCTTCACCTTCCTGGGAGGTCCCAAGACACAGGACTGGGCATGTCTGGGGGGATGGGATTCACACATCTTGTAATTCTTGACCTCTGTCCCCCCCACCTCCAAACCAGGCGGGGGCAGCTTGGCCTCCTGGGGGTGTCCAGCTAAGATCCCTACACCAGGGCTCACACCCCTCTCCCTGCCAGGCCCATCCTGTGAGTCCAAGAGGACAGGGAGACAGTGTGCTGAGGGACACTTCCCCAGCACCACCGTGCTCCCCAGGACACCCGAGGAGCGCCCTGCACCCGCCTCTGCTTACTGAGCACATGCTGGTGTCTGCGGGAGTCTTCCAGAGGATTCGATGCGGATCCCCCCACGCACCTCCCAGGAGACCCAGCAGGAACACTCCACTTTCCCAGGCTGGCTGTCACCTTGCCTTTCTCCGGGGACCCAGCGTTTAGCACCCCTACTCTGATCATCCAAACCTGGCTTCGGCAGCTCCTGCCCCTCTCCCACGAGGAGGGGAGGCTGTGGGGCTGTCCCTTCCCAGTCAACGCTGGGGCTGGAGCTGTCTGGAATCTTGCAACCGATTGGATCAGGGGTGCAGAGCTCTGAAGGAAGAAGGGCTCCATCCTGGGGGGCGGGGGCTTGGGATTGGTTAGCCTGGCAGAGAGGGAAAACAACCACTGCCTTCGGTCCAGGCTGACCCTACAGGACAGGGTGGTGCTGCCCCATGCGGTCCCCAGATGGCCACTGTCAGTCAACCGGAGGAGAAAGCCCTGTCTCTCCCCCTGGGAGCGACTCGCTCCCAGCACGGCCGTCGCCCCAACCCGCAGACATGGCACAAAGGCCTCCGTGGAATCATGTCGGGAGCAGAGAGAACGGAGTCACAGACCTGTTCCCAAGGCGCCTGAAAATCTCCCATGTTTATGGGAACCGCCAGGCTTGGTCAACTGCATGCACACATACATGCATAGGTGCACACATGTTTTAGGTGACCCCCCCCCTCCTGTGCAAACCAACTGTGAGGAGCCTATGGAACCCAGGATGTTGGCTCTGAGGGCCCCACGGGGTTTAGTCCTAGGGCTGACGTTCAGACATGATTGGAGGGCCGTCTGGCGTCTCCCTCATGGAAGCGGAGAACGACACCGTCACTGAGCCCCGGGCGCCCCGTGGGGATGTGCCAGGTGTACGGAGGAAGGCCTGGTGGTGCTAGGGTCGGGTGCCCAGCTGGTAACAGCCAGTGAGAGTCTCTGGAGCAACAACATGGTTTCAGGGCAAGATGGCCCCTCGGAGGAGATGGGACCTCTCTCCCCATTTTGCAGAGGGGCCCCGTGGGGGCTCCAGATCGAATCCGGGTCACACAGACTCAGCGGTTCCACCCAGGTGCCAGCCCACCCACCCTTGTTTTCCACAGAGGGACGGGGGTGCCTGCCACATGCCAGGGGGGAATGAGCACTGTGGTCAGAGGGCACAGAGAGATGCCACACTGAGGGAGCCCTGGAAGGTGGTGGGGCTGAGTAGCTTGGGGGGGTTCTTAGTGCCAGGCAGCCTTCCGGAAAGGAGCTCGAGGCCTCCGATCCGTCTCCTCATTGCACGGCCCCTCCCAGCTCAGACGGCGTCTGTGCAGTGCCCAGAAGCTCCCGAGTACCCGGGCACCAGGCCACCCAAGTCCACAGTGGACTCCACTCCCCGCTCACCAAACACCAGAGTAGAGGCCACTGCCCTTGCCAGCCCCGAGGTTTCCTGGCTGCAAGCAGTTCCAGGTCTTTCTTCCACGGCGCTGCTGCTGGCGGCCTCTCCTGCACACAGTGGGGCTAGTGACGACCCCACCAGGAGCCCGGATGGCTCTGCAGGCGAAGTTATGGCACAGAATAATCCAGAACTTGAAGGATCCCCGTCTCCTACGGCCTACAAAGCCTGCGTCCACACCACCACCCCTGGCCCGAGGATGATGGGCCCAGGTTCCAGAGGGAGGGGAAGCCACAGCAGGGCCGGGACAGGGTCCCCCCAGAGCATCTCGATGATGGTGACAGAGGCGTTCTCCATGACAGGAATGAACCCCATGAGTGGTGAGGTGAAAGTGTCAGGTCTGCGTCTCGGCTGAGCACCCTGGCTGTGTGACCCAGGCCAGGTGACTCACCCTCTCTGTTCCACGCTAGCAGGTAACTGCCAGCCAGCTGCTGACAGCACGAGCTCCTTGCAGAGGCTGTTCTGAAGAGCGAGGGGGCGCGGGCACTGGTGCCTGGCACGCGGTGAGCTGGCGCTGCATTTCCAGAGAGGTGCTAGGTGGTGGAACGCACGGTCTCTGCTCACGCCCGAGGCCCCAACTTTTCCAGGCCCAGGGGTGGGCTGTCCAGGGGGTCTGCCCCAACTGGAGGACAGACAGCAGACCCTGCTGAGACCCAGAGTCATGTTGTCCCAGGGATGGAGAAGGGTGTGTGTGTGTTGGGGGGGGTGGGTGGTTAGGTCACTGTAAGTGCCCCACTTTGGGAGGAGAAAGGAGACAAGGTGAGGTGTGCACCCCAACTCCACCTACTTGGTGGGGGCGGGGATCTGGGGTCGCTGGTGAAGACGCCATGGCAACAGCACCCTGTTGCCAATGGGGACAAGCAGTCGTTGGAAGAGGGTGCCAGGAACGGTGGCCCAATCCCTTGGATGGGCGTAGCCACGGCCTGAGGCCACGTGCAGACACCGTGGGCGTGGCGCTGCCGCCGCCGGTTTCCTGGGCACAGCTTCGACCCGGATGATTTCATCACCACCTGTCTGCAGACACTGGGGCTGCCGGCTTCAAACCGAAAGTGTGTTTGGATCATGGGTGCTTCAAGAGACAACATGGGCACTCACACCTCCAGATGGACCCTGACGTCGGTCGGCACCCAGCGGGACTCAGGACCCCCACCCTCTGCTGCTATCCCAAGGAGATGACCAGGCATGCCTAAACCCGCCACCGGGCATCCCGGGTCCAGGCTGGCCATGCTGGGACTTTCTTTGCCAGAGAGGTCGATTGGAGGCCAGGTGAAGATGGGGGGCAGTCATGGTCAGCACATGGTCAAGGATGCAGAAACCTCAGGGTGTGGGCTCTAGAGGCAGGTGGGGAGAGAGTGAACTCCAACCAGTCCAATTACCACCGTCCCCCATGAACCAGGGGTATGAGCTTCACTCCACCCTACCCCACCCCAGGATGCTCACAGCAAGAGCTCAGCCAAGAGCCAGGCTCATCAGGGACAACGAACATCCCGGTGTAAAGTGGGGGACCCAGCAGAGACCCTCTCTCTGACTGTCCACCCAGCCCAGTACACCTTCACACCCAATGTGGCCTCGTGCTGCACAGTCCGGACAGTCCATAAAACCCAGGAGCCCGTGGCAAACACTACCCTCTCCGCAGGCTCCAGGACAGCTATTCCGAAAGAACTAGGCTTTCTGGCCCCCTGGACACCTGCAGCTTCATTGTGGGCAGGCTCTCTGGGCTCCCGGAGCGCACCCCATCCCACCCCCGCCACTTCCAGTTCTTACAGGGCAGGCGAGGGGCCAGCTGGGTAGAGCAGGGCACAAGACCCCCCACGACAGCCGCAGAGGAAGCCAGCGGGTCTCAGGTTGGGGCCACCTCCTCTTCAGCAGCTTCTGACTTTTTGACAACGGACCCAACCCTCCCATGGTCAAGGCCCAGGCCTTGGTGGGGGAGAGGCCCTCTAGGCTGGTGGTGGGGAGAGGGCACACGGGTGCACACAGGGTCGGGGTTTGTCTACGTACCTCTTTTTTTATTCCTGTTTCTTAAATAATCAGACTTTAAAACAACAACAACAACAAAAACAACAAAACCAATCTCAGCCCAAAGAGAGGCGGATGGGAAAGGAAGACAGACAGGGCTGGCAGGGTGTGTGTGCACCGTCTGCATGGCGGAGACCGTTGGTTTGCCTGCCTTTTGACACAGGGCTGAGCCCCGGCCTCCTGGGAAGCAGGGACCTTTGGAGCTGCTGGCTTTGGAATTCCTGCTGTGAAATCAGAGGCCCTTCAATTCACGCCCTCAGACCTTGACAGTAAGGCTGCAGACCCAAGTCAGAGCTTTCAGGCCCCGCCCGAGGGCACAGCAGAGCCCGGCGGCCCTCTTTCAACCGAATCCAGCACCTCTGACCTACATTTCCCCTCCTGCTCCCAAACCCACAATGAAAAACAGGCCCTTTCTCCCAAGAGGGAGGCCCACCTCCTCCCTCCAGCTGCGCACATCAGGAAACCTGAGGGACACTGCAGAGCACCGTGGATTTCCTGCTGCAGAGGGTTTTCTGAGGCTACTCAGGGCCAGTGGTTCAAATCCCCCAACGTCGCTGTGGAAGTAAGGCATCTGCTTCCAGAAAAATTCTGCAAACAAGCCCATTCCACCATCAAGCCCATACCATCTGACAGCAAGAAAACAGACAGCTGACCACGGCCCCAACAGAGGCACCCCTGTGGCTCCCTGACCCTGCGTCCCCTGGGGGTCCCGCAGACTGAGGCAAGATAGCTTCTCGAGAAAGAAGTGGAAAGGAATGAGAAGCGGGCATGCTGGGAGGGGACTTCTCCTCAAAGTGACCACAGCAAACCACGCAGCTGTTGGCTGACTGATGGTCACCTGTGCTGCCACTGTCTCCCATGGCCAGACCCCCTGGCTTTTGAAAAAGCAGGGCATTTCCCTGGGGTGTTTGAGGCCGCGCTCCCAGGTAGCCCCCAGGTTCTAGGCGTTCCTGCTCTGAGGCCCAGGAGAAAGACCCAGTGTCCCACACCAGTCCCAGGGAGCGGGCGTGTGAAGCCTGAGTCCACCAGGGTCTGGACCAGGAGCCCTGGCGCAGTGGCTGGCCATTGGGCTGTTAACCAACCAGGAGACCAGCCGTGTGACACCACCAGCAGCTGCTATGTGGGAGAAAGACCAGGGTTTCGACCCCTGTAGAGAGGGAGGGTCTCAGAAGCCCCCCCGGGCCGTTCTACAGGACCCCTCGGCATCGGGAGGGGCTCGACTGAGGGGCCCAAGTATGACTTTCTTGCTTTGGGGAGCTGTCCCAGGGCCTCTCTCCCCTGGCCTTCTGGTGGGCAAAGGGCACAACTAGAGAGCTGGCAAAAACTTCTCTCACTGGTCATGTTCTCATTTTGCGGATGGGAAAGCTGATACCTGACGAGGGTACACCTGTCCCTTGAGTAAAGGTCCTGTGAGGGGTTCCCTCCACCAGGCCCTGTTGCCCAAATCCATCTTTAAAACTCAGCTTGGAAACAGCTCCTGCCCAAAGCCCTCTGTGACCCGCCACACCTTCTACCCCTCCCTCCCAACTCCCGGCCATGCACTCTACAGGACAGGGCAAGCTGCCCCTGTGGGTGTCCTAAGACTTGCTGCTCAGAGAGGAAAACCACGTCTTTCTCCCTCGGAAAGGATGGTAGCTTCCAACTGCGGACCTTAAGGTTAGCAGCCCAGGGCGTAATGACTATGATAAAAGAGACACTCTTGGAAACAAGAACGTCTGGAAGAGCACGGGACCAGCCTCCATCCAGGAAATCCGATTTGCACTCTGTTACACTTACGTCAGGCCTGTCCCCTCCCCACCCTCGTTTTAAGGTGTAGACAGTGCACAGTAACTATGTCCCACCTGCACCCCCGGGGTCGTACTGGCCAGCGTCCCAAAGCAGAGGCACTCAGCAGTGGGCATGGAGCTGTGGGGTCGCCCACACACAGGGCGGATTAGCTGAAGCAGGAGGCAGAAGTAAGAACGGCTAATTTTAAAGAACCCGGAGAGTCCCCAGGAATGAAGAATATTAGGGACGGTAGTCACCTTTTCCGGCAATGGCCCACTCTGGACCCCCTGCGTGGACCATCAGCACCGAGGGTCCTTCACCAGCTGTCCAGCCAGCCCCTGAAAACTCCCAGGTGTGTGGCAGACCTTAGCCACAAGCACCAGCACCCCACCTCGCCTCCCTCCACAGGCCTCTAGGACACAATCTGGTTTGAGGTCAGTAGATTCCACAAGCCTTGGCTCTGGGCAGCTAGCCTGGCTCCCCACTGGCCTGGCATAGGGGCACTGGGGGCAGGACCAAGGAGTGGGACGAGGTGGCTGGAGTGACCAGAGCTGGAGCCCAGACCCGCCCCTCAGGCTGGTCACAGGCTATTTTTACCCCTCGGCCTGCACTGTTTAAGGCACCCACCAGGCACACGCTGTGGCAGACGCTTGCAGAAAGTGGCTTATGAGTCACGGACGGCTGGCCTGGCTCAGTGGTGGCTGCCCTCTGCTCCTGGTCCCAGTCGGAGGGCTGCTGGCCCAAACCAGGAAGGGCCTTAAGAGCTCAGGAAAACAGCATTAAGAAACCGAGACTCAGAGAAGATAGGTTCCCCCCAAAAGGGGGGGCTGGAGAGGGAGTGTAAAATAGAAGGCAGACCCCAGGCTCCATGGTCCAGTGGCCCATTCTCCAAGTCTACCACCTGGGTGGGCTAAGTGAGAATGAAGTCTCAGCTTGACCAGCTCAGCTGCCCACATACAACCCACAAAGCAGGAGGGTGCCCAACTACCCATGAGCCCCGGGACCCTCAATGTCCTGTGGTCCCAGAGGGCCAGGCCTGCCAGCTCCAAGCCCTGAAATGGGCGGCTTCCCACCTCCCACTCAGTGCCCCTCATAAGACAAGGCAACCAAACACCAACGGCCCAAACTTTGCCTCCTTTGTAACCGCTGTCCCAGCAAGAACAGCCAAGCTGTCCAGACAGAAGCTATTAATAGGCGCGCCGGGGACTCGTAGACACTCACACAATGACACAGACGCTCGGGATCCACGCTCGGCCAGACGTACCGGCGCAAAGCCCAGCAGGACAAGCGGACGCAGAGTCCCCAGGCCCAGCCCAACGCAGGCCGCAGGCCACAGCCCCATGGGCTCAGCCGGACCCCAGCAGGACACACTGGAGCCGGGAGGAGATACACTCTTGAGACAGACCGCAGCTCAGACACACACACAGCGGGACGCCAGGCGGCCCAGACACCACAGACCAAGCCGCCCGAGACGCAGACAGGCACACACCCGGGAGACGCACGAGACCCACACTCGCAGCCACGTCTCGCGCGGACCAGACCCGCTCGGTCCGCGCCACGCAGCACCGCACTCCCCAGACACCCAGGGGCCCAGACAGCTCGCAGGCCAGACAGTGTCTCACACGCCCCCCTCCCCCCGCCCGAAGTTGATGGAGAGCCGGCCTAATTGCTCCATCGTGACTGCCCCGGAGGGAAATAAAATGGAAACTTCACGGACCCGCCCGCCCCGGGTCCGAGTGCTGGCAGGCAGGGCAGGGCAGCGGGGCCGTGCCAGGCGCCCAGCGCCGCGGGACAAAGCCGGGCCGGCCGCCAGCTGCGGCGAGCCGGGAGGACGCGCCCGGGGCGCGGCGGGCCAGCCGGGGCGCAGGGCGCACGGCCCAGGGGCGCGCACGGCCGGGACCCCCGCCCGCAGCCGGCCTCGCCTGGGGGCCCGAGCGCGACGGGGGGCTCTGGGGAGGACGTGGGGTCACTCACTGATCTCCATGCTCTGGAACAAAGAGCGCTTGCAGTTGCACGTGCAGGAGACATTGGGCTGCCCGGCGGCGGCGGCAGCGGCGGTGCTGTTGACCCCCATCAAGCGGTGCATGGACGGCGCTGCGGCGCGGCGCGGGGCGCGGGGGCAGCCGGGGGAGGCTCCGGCCGGCGCCCGGCGCTCGGGCCCCGCATGCAGGAGGTGCGCGGCGGGGAGGCGGCCCCGGCTCGCCGGGCTCTCGGGCGCCGCCAAGTTCCCGGGCGCCGCGGGGCTCAGTGCGCGGGGCCGCGCTCCCCTGCGCCCCCCGGCCGCCCCTCGGCCGCCCCCGGGGCGTCGGCAGGGCCCGCGGGTGGCGTCTGGGCAATGGGCCGGCAGCCGGGGCGCGCGCTGCCGCCGGGGCTGAGCCTCCGCCGCTGGCTTCCCCCCGCCGAGCGCCGCCGCCGCCGCCGCCGCCGCCGCCTCCTCATTCAAGTCCAAGGAGATCGGGTTTCGCTCCGAGCCCGCGGTCGGAGGCAGGCAGACGGTCTGACGTCAGCGCTAGACGGGGCTGCCGGTTCCCACCGCGCGGGGGCCGGGGAGGGGGCGCGCGCTGCGCCAATCCCCGCCGAGGTTCCCCCGCATCCCCTCCCGGGGCCGCGGGGCGGGGAGACGGGCAAGGGGGCGGGCTCTTAAAGGGCCAGTGTCGGGCAGCCGGGGAGGCCGGGACCCGCCGCGGAGAACGGGTCTTGGGGGCAGCTTGGGGGCCCCGCCCCGCGCGTGGTGGGTGGGGCGCCCCTACCTGCCGTCGACCAGGTCCTGGAGCAGTGCGGGTCCGGCCCTGGGGGCACAAAGGAAGACAATCTCCCTGAGGACAAGTGGCCACGGGCTCAGTGACCCCACCCGAGTGGAACATGGTTTCCAAACCTGCCACGTCTCTCCGTGACTGCGGCCCTTGGGGTCCAACCTCTGACCTTGCAGTTAACATTTCAGCGCTGCGAACTCTGCGCCATCCTGCCTTCTCCCCGCAGCCCTCCCCATTTTACCAAGAGTCCATTCCCTGTCCGCGCCCCTGTAGTAGAAACCCCACTGGAGGGGAGCGAACCATGGAACTGCCCGTGAATGGATGTGTTGGACGCTGTGGGATAGGGCATTAAATAAGGGTGGGGTAAAAAGGACTTGGTATCAAGGAGTTCAGGACGAAACGGAAAGGTTTTGAAACAGATTGTGGTGGCAATCGTACCACACCGCTTGCTGTGATTGAACTATGAAATGTGCTATCTGTAAGAGCTCCCAATAACATGATTTTTGTAAAGGGGGCACTAGAATCTCGGAAACACACCCGCGCACTGCTACCTTGCCCAGTAGGGTCGCTATAAACCGGGAGCTCAAGGCAGCGGAGATTGGAAGGAAGAGCGCCAAAGTCCTCCGATTATCCATCCATGGTCTCTCGGGAGACTCAGAGTCGGAGACCCCAGGACGCCCCCTCCTTCGCTTGAACCGAGCACTTGAGGGTGGCCTAGGGAATGTCGGAGCAGGAGGGAGGCACCTGGGGCCCCTATCGTGTAAATGCTTGTCGCAGACATGAGTACTCTCGGACCCCAGCCCCAGAACGGCCCGAGCCAATCCACACTCCAGTCTGCGGCCCGCCTGCCGCGCTGCCAGGCAGGTCCACCAGGAGAGGGGGAGCCCTGTGTGCTCTTATTTCATTAAAAAGTTAGTTTTAATTACACACGTTAAACAGCAGTCCGTTCACCTTCTTTGTAAGGAGTATTAAACTACTACCGCTCCGAGTTTGCGCACCTTCAACCTCTCAATTCCACCTACCCCCATCATCTCCTCCCTCTCTCTTTACCTGGAGAAAGAAGTGGAGGGTCAGGGTGAATGAGAGGGAGTGAACACAGTGGCTGCCACGGTGGCCCAAAAACGTTCTGTGGCCATGGCTTGGAGCCAGTGGCATTTCTTCTTGTCGTACACGGTGGGGGGGGGGGGGGGCTGTGAATCAGAATCCTCACCCTCCCGGATGAAAACCCACCTGAGGGCACCCAACGACATGGAGTGCCCACGCCTCGCCCCATACTTTGCAAATATTAACTCCGTCTGACACCAACTCCTAAGAGGTGGGAGGTTATTAACCCCCTTTTACAAACAGAGATTGGAGCCAGGCGGGGGCTAAGAGGTCACACTCTGGCAGTCCCGAGTCCCAGCTCCCTGCCCTGCCCCACAGCCCTCTCACCTCCCCGCCCCCCAAGACCGGCACATAATATTTCCAGTCTCTAAAAATCTGCATATTTGGTTGCTGCTGGGATTTTCTAGATGGTTCCTTTAGTCATCGAGTGGGGCAAAGGTTGTTGGGGTGAATGGGATTTCCTTTTCCCAGGCTGCTCCCCACAGGAGGAAGAGAGAGGGTCTGGGATGGGAAGGTGGGGCTGAGTGAGGAACTGGCCTAGACCAGGCCAGTTTGGCTCTGAAGAGGCAGCGGAAGCCTGGGCAGGAAGCCGGCGGCTGACTCAGGAAAGCTGAGGAGCTGTTCTGCAGGGGGGTCAAGCCCAGGGGCGCACGGGGGCTGCTTGGGGCTTTGTGGGGGAGCCCAAGTGCGCGCCCCTAGAAGGTAGGCACCCTCCATCACAAGCGGAGGACAGACACCCACCCACACCTCTGCTGAAAGCTAGAGACATCCAGACACAACCGGCTGACACAGGACCGTTTCCACACCAGGCTGCCGACTGCCAGGATGGGTGGGTCTTGCTCAAAATGACCTTTGCAGCTTGGGAACGAAGGTTGGCCATGCCTGAGCACCCCCGAAATGCACCAGCTGCTGGTGGATGTCTCAGAGTCTGTCTGCCCCGCTGGCTGGCGACCACACACTCTGGACAGAGATGCCCCATTGGCTGTCCTAGGGGGACAGAGGTGTCCCATAGACTGCCCTTGGCTGTCACTGCCAGGGGAACAGGTCTCTCTGGATCTTTCTGGGGAGCCCCTGGCTGGGTTTGAAATGACAACCGTTGAGTCCGGAGCCAAGCGCTTCACCTTGTGGCACCAAGGCTCCTCGAAAGTGATTGTGGGGTCCCGGAGTCCTGAGTCAAAGAAGACCACCCACCAGTGCCCCCTCTCAAGCGGTGGAGGGGAGCAGGGTTGCCCTTCACTCCTCAAGCTTTCAATCCACAAACCTGCAACCTGGGGGTGCCAGCCAGGCCCAGGTATGCAAGCCAGGCCGGAAACAGCTCCAGGCCCGCTGGAAGGCACTCCCAGGAGCTGTGGCCCGGCCTCTGCCAGCGGCCCGAGGCACCCAGTCACATGCGGATTGTCTTGGAAATGAGGCAGCATTTGCACAATGGTGGAATTGCCAGCAGGCAGAAATAACCAGTTAATTCAGTGGATTAAAATGAGGAAACTGCCCACCACGCTGTATCTCCGGCTGATCTGTCTGGAGCACCAGGAAGGGCAAGATGTGACAGGAGCGGTGACCTGTATTTACTGAGTGTTTGCTGTGTCCCCGAGGGGGGTGGGGGTAGGGGGGTCAGCTTTGTGTTGCAGACCTGCCTGGTGCCGTCCTGCTGAAAGGCCTGATAGCAAGATGGCAGGAACAAGGCGGCCATCCCCTCTCTACCCTCAGTTTCTGCCCTTGCCAGCCAGGGGGCATTAATGACAGCTGCTCTAGGGGGCGTTTGCAAGGAAGGGAGGCACCCCTGTGAAAGGGAGTTAGGAGAAGGAGGAATGCTTGTTTTTGCAAGCTGCTCTGGAGCAGACTCTGGTCCGTCCGGTGAACACCGAGTACCACGAAATGAGACGCTGGGGACGATTGTGAGTCTCAGGATTTGCTCTGGCAGATTTTGAGAAGGAATCGCCAGGCCTTTCCCATCCATCCTAGCCTGGCACTCGGTTGCAACCTGCCTGTCCTTCTTGCAGTACATGATCCTCCCTGGGCACACAGGTGGTGCCCTGATGGGGCTGGCGCTGGAACTTCCCACGTGGAAGGGGAGAACTCTACCCGGAACTGCCACTGCCCCCAATGCAGGCTAGCTGTTATATTATTTAATCCCCATGGCAACCCCGGGAGGGAGGGGACTGGTGAGATTTCATTTTCCATCGCACAGATGAGGGGGATGAAGATTGGAGGGCCCCGGAGGAAAAGGCACAGTTGCTGGGGGTGGGGAGTAGGAGGCCCAGCCCCACTGCTGGAATTGAACCTCTGTCCCAGTGGGCCGCAGTCCCGCGTACAACCACTACGCCACCGGGGCTCAGCCCATAACTACTGTATTTTGAGGGGACCTGGTGGCATAGGGGTTATGCATTGGGCTGCTCGCTGGTAGGTCAAGAGTTCAAACCCACCCGCAGATCTGAGGGAGAAAGATGAGGCTATCAGCATCTATTTAAGATTCGCAGCCTCAGACAGTGACAGGGTCACTGGGAGTCAGAGTTGACTTGGTAGCAGGGAGCTTTCTACGGTTCTTTTTTTTTTTTTTTTTTTACTTGCTTCAGCTGTATGTGAGCCAGAGAAGGAGGGACACCTCTAGAAGAGGGACAGAGCACTGAGCCACCCTGATCTTGCTGGGTGAGAGGGTCCTGGGGGACTGGGGTTTAGGAGCTGAACTGTGAGTTCAGCTGACAGATGGGAGCAATGTGGGTAGTCCCATGGGAACTGGGACCATTTTCCCCCTCCCTCACCCATCCCTCTCCATGTAGAGTAAGTAATGCTTCTAGTCTAAACGAAGGGGCCTTAGTGGCGCAGCAGCGAAGCACTCGGCTGCTAACATGAAGTGGATCTTTCAAACCCACCCATCAGCTCTCTAGGAGAAAAGAAGTGCTCTATAAAGATCAATCCCCAGTGACATGCAGGACGGCTGACTTGTAGATCGGGGAAGCTGTTCAAAGCAAATTAATTAATATTTAGAAGTTAACAAAAACAAAGCCACTGCCACAGAGTCTATTCGAATTCACTACTCCTGCGAGTTTCTGAGACAGCAGCATTTTCTACTCTGTCTCTTGCAGAGTAGCTTGCCCTTACAGACTGCGGCTTTGGCAGGAGCAGCCCCTCACAGAACCACTCCGGCACCAGGGCTTCTAGCCACTGGGATAGAGGCTAGCACACACTACTGGGTCACCTGCCCTATCACTGTGAATGACAAGAGACTGGATGCTGGAGGGAAGACAAACCCCATCTGGTGGCCTTTCATCCCATGCGGACACCACCCCCCCCACCCCCCCCCACCCCCGCCCCCCGGGCTCCTGTTCTCTCAGGTGAGATGGACCATACGCAGGTAACCACCTCACAGAGGGCCCAGGGCCAGGAGGGAAACAGAGCTGCCTAGAGGGGCCGAGGACTCAGGCCCCAGTGTGGTCAGGACGCCTCTGGGGGGAGGCACACGTGGGCCTGGGGAGAGGACACTGCCTGGGTGAAACCTGGTGTGGGAAGTTCAGGGAACCCTAGACCCAGGAAGTCTGGGGCTCCCAGACACATTTCCCAACCTGGTGACAGGTCATGAGGCTGAGGAATGGGCGTGTGCCTCAGGCCTCTGTGAGGACAGGCCCTTGAGATGCCAGACAGCTCAGGTGGCTGTGTTTGACTAAGGCTGAATTGCCAGATAGTCGGGGCGGGGGTGGGGTGTGGGGGTGGAGACGGAGTAAAGAGGGGAGAGGGGGTGGACTTTGCCACCCCCTCTCCCCCCTCTCCTCCTTCTGCCCTCAGTGTCAGGATGGAACTTCTCAGATATAGAGGAAAAGATCTCTTCCGAGAACATGTGTTTTAATATCTAGCCTCTGAGTCCTGGGGTAAGTGCTGGGCTGCTGACTGCAAGGTCCCTGGATCGAAACCACCAGCTGCTTCAAGAGAGAAAGACAGCTTTCTACTCCTATAAAAAGTAATCGTCTCAGAAACCCACAGGGGCAGTTCTACTCTACCCTATAAAGGCAGGGGTCCTTAAACTATGGCCTGAGGGCCACATGCGGCCCGCCGAGGACATTTATCTGGCCCACCAGGTATTTTTGCTGCCGCTGGCTGTCTGTCCTGCTTAGCAGCCGACTCATCCAGGGTCCGCAGTGAATTTGTTCATAGTTTTATTTTTTAACTATAGTCTGTCCCTCCAACTGTCTGAGGGAGAGTGAACTGGCCCCCTGTTGAAAAGTTTGAGGACCCCTGTTATAGGGTCACTCGGAGTCAGAATGGACTTGATGGCAGGCAGTGCATTTGTTTCTTTTGGCTTTCTTAGCCCTGTTGGAGGGGCTGTTGACCACAGGTCTGCTGTTCAAACCCACTGGAGGCTCTGCCGGAGAGTCGGTCCTCTCCTGTATAGAACCCCCACCCCAAAACCCTCTATAGGGTTTTGCTCTGCGGGTTGTCCCGGTGCCATAGAGGTTACACGTAACACGTTGGGCTGCTGCTACCTGTCAGGTCAGTGGTTCCAAACCACCAGCAGATCCCAGAGAAAAAGACGAGGCTTTCTATTTTCCATTAACAGATATAGCTTTAGAAGCCCCCCAGGGGCAGCTCTACCCCAGTCTAGACAGTCATTGTCAGCCGGAACTTATACCATGGTAGTGGGTCTGATGGGGGTTATAATCCCACGGGGGGACCATGGGTGTTCTCTGTGAGGTTAACAGGCATGGTTCTCCTTGGGTCTCTGGAGTCAATCTGCCTTGAGATATCAAAGGAGCGCACACAAACGCGCAGGGAATTGGTGAGTGGGGCGGCCGCATGGCGATCTCTGGGGTTCCAGGAAATAGAAACTGAAGGTCAAGCCCCAGATGAAAACCTCCCAGCCGAGCCACACTCGCCTCAGGAATCTTCCGAGAAAAGGCCAGGTTGCTGAAGCCCCGCGCTCTTCTTAATTTCTGCCGGAGCTGTCTGCACAGTCCGGGCAATTCCGACTCTAAGCCACTCCACGGCACGGGTGGAAACGCCCCCGAGGGTTTCCAGGGGGGAGGGAAAGGCCCGCCTTTCTCGCACAGAGTGGCTGATGGTTTCAAACGGCTGACTCTGCGGTGAGAGACTGAGTAACCACCACACCTGCCGGAGTTTAGCAACAGGAGGGCTCGCAGGCAGAAATAGACCACCAGAACGCGTACCCTACCACCCCCGGGTGTGTCTGAACTGCCAGCCTTTATAAAGGTCAACAGTCGGCAACCAAGTAGTCCAACCGCCCCCGGGGCCTTTTGTCTGCAGAGAACGGAAGCTTCCGACTTTGTAGCCAGTTTGGCTTGGCAGCTGCCTGGGACGCCCTGGATGCCTGCGTGCTGGTTTTCACCAAGGTCGAGGTGAGCCTGGCTTCCTCCGCCTGCCCCCTGAGCCGACTTGGAGCTCAGTGTTGGGGGTGCCTGCGGCGGGCCTGCCCAGGCAGGAGGCGGCTCAGGCGGCTGGCGGCGGCTTCACCCCGTCCCTGCAGAACTTGTGCCCCGCATCAGGCTGCACAGCTGTCCGACTTCTGCTCCAGCCCTGCTGCAGGCTCGCTGGGGCGGTCCGTGGCGCCCTTGGGGAGCACTGGGGCTTGGGTTTGGTTTATTTCCGCCCCCCATCTCCTTTGGTTTTGTATTTAAACGCTGAGCAAATGTCACGGGGCGCTGCCAACCAGGGTGCCGCCGGCCCGTTCCAGCCACTTCATGTGCTCCATTGACTCATTCAGCAAGCACGCTGCGGGCGCGCACAGTGCCAGAGAGGATGAGCTCAGAGTCGCCCCAGTGCCCCGGGCCCCCAGGCCTGTTTCACGGATGGACACACTGAGGCCTGCGTGAGGGTGTGGCTGGGTGTGCACGGGGGGAGTGATTCTACCTCAGCCAAAGGTGCCTCCCCCATGGACTGGAGCCCACCACAAAGAGGAGGAGTCAACTGCTGAGAAGGGAGGACCCGGGGATGGACTGCTTGAAGGATGCCAGAGAGGGCGGTTCTGCTCTTTGAGCCTGCGTCACACCAGTCACCTGCAGCAACAACAGGTGAATTTGTACCTGGCCTGGGCCCCACAGTGTCCTGCTGCCCACCTCGGGGGTGGGGGTCTGTTGTGCAGGCTGCCTCTCCCCCCTAATACCCAAGGAAGGAGGAATCACACCTTTTCTGGTTGGGTGTCAAGCCACTGAGACAGCCAGCTGCCCCCTGGGACTTCCTGGGCTGGGATCTGTGGGAGCAGGCAGCCCGGCCTTTCTCCTGCACAGTGGCCAGCGGGTTTGAAACCGTCCTTTCTGTGCCCAGCCAAGTGCTTCACTGCCGCACCACCAGGGTTCCATTCTCCACTCCTCAGTCATTCTCCCTCTCCTGCTGCAGCCCCTGGGTCCCCTAATCCCCCTGGAGCACTTGGGGGCTGGAGCCTGTGAGAGCAACAGACATTGGTTGATGCCAACCCCAAAGGTCTTGTTAACCACAGCAACTCGGGGTGGAGGCGTGGGGGACAGCGAGAGGGTGTGTGTGTGTGTGTGTGTGTGCGCGCGCGCGCGCCTGGTATTTTGTGTGGTGGGGTGCTGTGTACCCTGCACACACACGTGAGTCTGCATATGTGGTTGTGTGTCATGTATGGGTGTGTATTGGGTTTTGCTGTTTGTATGACGTGTGTATGCATGATGTGTGTGTGGCGGGTTTGTGGGGAAGTGTTGTAAGCAACACACATGGGGGGGGGGGGTGTACCAGGAGCTTCAAAAGTTTAGTGGAAAATAGAATTGGAAGAGAATGGAATTTTTGAAGCCCCTTTGTATTTGTATGCATGTGTTTGTGGGGCCTTGTGGGGGTTCGTGTTGTGTGTGTTTTGTGCCCCCTTATGTGCTGTGGGTTTGGTTGTGGGTCTCCTAGGCGGAGCATGTTTGGATATGCGTGATGTGTGTGTGGTAGGTACGTGTTGTGTATTGCATGCGGGTGCAGGTGTGTATATGGGTGTGCTGGTGGTGGTGTGTTGAGGTGTTGGTACAGTGCTTTGGTCCTGAACGAATGGCACATCATTGAACCTGCTATTGAGACGTGTAAGGTGGAAGAACCAAACATCCCACTTGTCATCTAGTTGATGCCAACGTGTACCGGCACTATTGAACAAGGTGGAGCTGCTTCTGTGGGTGTCTGAGACCAACCCGTTATGGGATCAGAAAGTTCAGTTTTTGAACTTCTGACTGTGTGCTAAGTCACTCCGCTAGACTCTCCCTCCAGAGCCCCTTCAAGTTGTAAGAAGCTGGGGGAAACCAGTCACGCAGGGCTCCCTCACCCCTCGTGTCCTTGCAGTGTCCTCTGTTCCATCCACTCTTACTGCCAGCTGGGCCTGGCCACCACAGAGCTCTGAGGCCCGGGCAGGGGGCCTCCGCTTCTTTCCCACAGATGGGGACCCAGGCTCTCGGGTACCTTAAATAGCCTTACAGACAGACCCATCTGCCAGATCCTCCAGGGGGCATGGGGGGCTCCAGATGTCCCAGAAGGAACTGTTTATCATTCAGGCTGATTTCACGGATCGGAAACACCCGAGCAAAGCCTGTGGTGTGTTCTTCAGAACCGAGCACCCTTCTGCGGTGAGGAGATACACGTGATGTCTGGTGGCAGCAGGGCTGTCTGGGAGAAGAGGACCTCACAGCCTGCTGAAAGGATTGAGGGAGCCCAGACCACACTGGGAGAGCCAGGACCTGGGTAACCACAGAGGATGGGGCCCTGAACTGTGCTGCCCACCCTGCTGTCTGTGGCGCACCAGTGTGGGCAACACACCGACATGCAGCTGCTGCCACCCCCCACCCCGCCCTGGGGTACCCTGTGACTTCTGTGTGCAGTCACTCACAGACAGGAAATTCTGCCCACCTAAATCTGTGAGACCACACACGTACACACCACACTTTTCCTAAATACCCTTGGCTAGGGGTTTGGTAACCGTCTCTGGGCCTCAGTTTCCCCAGCTGTAAAATGAATCAGACAGGCATGGGGGCTGCTGGGAGGATGAAAAAGGACAGCACAGCCCTGGTACTTAGCACCCAGCGAACCCCACTGCTGTGGCGCCCATGGGACATGTAGTGGCGCAAGGGGGCAGAGTCCAACAGCCCCCGGAGGGTTTGCCAGAAAGCAGAAACCCACATTTTTCTTTCTCAGAGTGCCCGGTTGATTTGAACCACTGATTTTCCAGTTACCAGGCACTGAAGCACTGTACCTCAGGGCTCCATGGAGCTTAGCTGGGCGCCTGACCAAAGGACATTGTCGTTGGCCTTCACTGTGTGGTTCCCGACTCATGGTGACCTCGTGTGGGACAACAGAAGGGCCCACAGGGTGATCCTTGTGGAAGGAGAACACCAGGTCTTTCTTCCTTGAAGCTGCTGGGGGGGTGTTCTTGGGGGGACAGGCAGCACCACCAACCTGTCAATGATCAGCTAAGTTCTTCCCTGTTACAGCCCCCTCCATCCCACTACCATCGATTCTGGCTCTTTAGTAAACACGGGACTCTAGCTTCTGAGATGGAACATTTTAGGGGAATAGAGCCTCCTCAGTCTCCTTGGCAGCGGCTACTGGGTGGGAACCACCAACCTTGCGTTAGTGGGGCAAAGCTTACCTGATGCCCTTGACACACTCCTCATCCTACACAGAATTCCAGAGGGCCTCTCGGAGGATCCGCTCCAGAAAACTTGTCTGAACTGCAGTTTCTTATCAACCTGTGGGTTGCGTTGTTCCACTCTGGGAGACCCGGGTGTCAGAACCACTGTTTCCAAGGCAGAGACAAGGATGGTGCATTTTTTTTTTAAAAGGCAGCCTGGCTCCATCTGTTCTACAAGTCGGAGCTACAAGTCTTAGCACCGACTGGCACCTATGGGTATTCAATAAGAATTTGCTGCAAGAATGAATGCAAAAACAATTGGGCAGGGCTGCTAAGGGCTTTGGAAGTGTTCTGTATAAACACCCAAACCATGTCTGTGGGTCACATTTTTTGGGGGGGGGGCATCACTGCTCTCCGGTAGTGGGAGTAGGAGGCCCAGCCCCACTGCTGGAATTGAACCTCCGTCCCAGTGGGCCGCAGTCCCGCGCACAACCACTACGCCACCGGGGCTCAGCCCCTGTGGGTCACATTTTGAAGAACTGGAGAAAAGCACGAATAGCCTCAATCTATTGAGCATGAATTTGAACATCAAAAAATTCTTTACAGTTTTTTATGGCTTCATTCTTTGGCCACGTATAGTCATAGATACAGTGAAAGATAATTAAACTATTAATGATATAGCAAAAAAGGAAGTCTCTCATGAAACAAATTTAAGAAGAAGCTGCCAAACTGATTTTAATTTCGTGGCGATAAAGTTTTATTATTGGAGGAAAGGCTAGGGTCAAACGCTGCCCGGGGCCGGCTCCGTACCATGGAATTGAATTCCAGTTTGTTGATGTCCCTCTGCTGAATCCTCCACCACGAACCCGCAGTTAAAGCTCTGACTTGGGAAGCAGCTGCGCCGTCTTCCCCCCTCGCGCGGCTCCTTTAAAACGTGTCAAGACACCTCACAGGCGCGGGGTGCCAGACAGTCCTGACGTCAGGAAGGGCCCGAAATGACACTGCCGGCCGACCAATTCCAAGTTCGGATTCCGGGGGAGACCCATTCGATTGGACACAAGTGCTGGCGGCTTGGGCCAATGGCGGCAGAGGGGCAGGAGCCCGGCGGCCGCGTGGGTTTTAAATCCACGTGGTGGAGGGAGGGCGGGGCCGCGGCTGCAGGTCTTAAAGGCCCAGCGCCGTGGGGACTGGGGGCTTGTCCCCTGTCCTTGGGGAAGGTGCGTGTGGGCGCGAGTCCGCCACCACCTCTCCCCTGAAGTAAGAGCCTCAGCCTCTGTGAAGCCTGCCGGACCTGCCGGTTCCCCAGGGGGCTTTGTAAGGCTCCAGCGGTATCTGCCCCCTTGTTGGAACGGGGGGCTGGTGATGCCAGGCAAGGGGGGCCACGCCAGCGACACCTCTGCCGTCTGTGGAAGTGTGTTAGGTGCACAGCGGCTCTGAGCCACGCCAGAATGAAATGTGCCCTGGTCCAGCCCCGTCTTCACAATGGCTGCTGTTGTTGCAGCCATTCTGTCAATCCATCTCCTCAAGGGAGCCCCCCAGCCCCACCCCCTTGACCTTTGAGTTTACCAAGCACAATGCCCTTCCCCAGGGACAGGTCGCTCCCACGTCAGGGAGGCGAAGGGGCAACGTTCCCATTCTAAGGAGCATCCTGGCTGTCCTTCCTCGGAGGTTGGCATGTCCATTTGCCTGGCCGCCCCTGGAAGCGGCGGTCAAGAAATGAAATGCGGCATCGCTGTCTATGAAACCTTGAGCAAAAGGCTTCCCTCGCTGCACGTCCCTGTTCCGTCTGTCAAATGCCTCAAAGGCTGCTTGCCTTTCCCTTGCCCTCCTCCCCTCTCTCCACCAAGCCCTGGGGTCCATGCTGCCTCCCTGAGACTCCATAAGACCCCCTAGGGCTGCCCGTGTGGGTTTCCAAGGCTGTGTTTACTGGGTACAAAGCCCTGTCTTCCTCACCAGGAGCTGTTGGTGGTTTTCATCCGCAGCCCTTGGGGGCCGGAGTTCGGACATCTGCGAATGAGGATACAAATAGCTAACTTGTCAGTCTCTCTTCCGGAATGTTGCTTTAGAGGAGGCTTGTAAAATGCTCAGGAGGGGGCGGGGAGCATTTAAAGAATACCACTATTGTTCTCTCAGGGACACGTAGTAGGCCTTCTTCTTGTGCCCTGGGGGGTGGGGCAGGCTGTGGGGGGTTCTGCTTCAGAGGGCATCGTAGTTGTCTGGAGCTACCATGACAGAAATACCTCAAATGGGTGTTTTTTTGTTTGTTTGTTTTTCACAATTTTGTTTTCTCACGATTTGGAGCCGAAAAGTCAGACTTCAAGAGGCCAGGTCTAGGGGAAGGCTCACTCTGGCTCTCTCTGGGCCCTGAAGAAAGGGCCTGGTTTCTTCTGAGCCTCACTCCTGAGCTGGGTCAGTCTCCACGTGGCCTGCCACCTCTGCCCCTCCCTCTGGGTTTGCCTACTCTGTTCTTGGCTGCATTTTGTAAGAGACTGACTCAAGATTACCCGCCCCCCCCCCCCATCCCCGATAGTGTCATAACCGCAGGCAGGGATCCATCGAGGCGAGGATTTGCAACACCTATCTTAGTGGGACAAAGATCAGTCCATAACGGGGGTGGGGGGAGGGAGGCGGGCCCCCGGAGGGCAGCAGGTACCCACTTGTCTCTTGGCGTGTCTGCTCCAATGTCTCTGTTCCACATGTGCTTGTTGGGTTTGTGACTCAAAGGCCAATGTTCCAGCCCAGTTCTTGTAAGAGAGTAGGCGTTTGGTAGATAGTAACCCTCCCCCACACCAGATACAGAATAATAGTGGTGTTCTTTGATTGCTTCTCCCCCCCACCACCCCCTGAGCATTTTACAAGCCTTGTGTAATGTAGCATTTGCGGAGCGAGGCTGATAAGTTAGTTGTTAGTGTCCTCCTCTGCAGATGGGGGTCCTCAGGCCATGGTCTGAGGCTGCAGGGCTATGAGCTGGGGCTGGGCTGCACCTATCCCTGCCCTCTCCCAAAACCCTCGCTCTTCAGCTTGGAACCACAGTCCCACATTGTATCCGGTATTCTGTTGGGATCTTCCCAGAAGTCTTACAAGTGTGAGAAAGCCCGCCACAGGAAGGTCTGAGTGAGAAGAGGCAGAGGTTTACAGGCCACTTAAGACCTCTGGATCTGGGTGTACTGCCCCCATGGGAAAGACATTAGCCCGGGGAGTATGCTCTTGCCACTGGGGCCTTGCCTGGCCCTGGGGTGGTGGTGGTGATGCTGGGAGCCTTGGACTGCTGACTGCATGGTTGGTGGTTCAAACCCCGCAGCTGTTTCTTGGGAGAAATAAGAGACTATTTGCGCCTGCAGAAACCCTTCATAGCGTCACCCTGAGTTGGAATTGACTCGATGGGAGTGGGTTCTGGTTAAGAAGAAAGGTCAGTGTCCACACGGGGCCCACTGTCTCTACAGATGGCCTTGGGAGTCCTGACTCACAGCCCCTACCCTGCCTGCCTGCTGTCGACTAGCTCTCTCTTCTCCCCACCCCTGCCGCTTCCCCGACTCCCCCCTTTTCATGGCCCTACACCACACCTACAGTGGAGTCAAAGGGACCCTGGGGTGCTGTAGATAAGGGGTAGAAAGGTGTGACCGTGTGTTTCCATGGAGATCATACCTCCGGAGTCCTCAGGTTCTGGCCTTCAGGGTCCTGAAGTGAGGGTGCCTGTGAGTCGGACTGGACTCTGGGGCTGGGGTTTTGATTTCCGGCAGACAGTGAGGTGAAGCATGCCAAGGTGGGTAGAACAATAGCTTTGCACCATTCACCTAGGTCACCGCCAAGGGACAGAGCCTTTCTGACACTCCGGAATGCTCCCTTCTGTGCCACAGGGGAGCTGGTGACCGTCTCTAGGCCTCAGTCTCCCTATTTGTAAGATGGGATCAGACAGGTGCCGATGCAGGGGCTGCCGGGAGAATGAAGAGAGAGAGAGCACAGGCACAATGCTCAGCACCCAGCGAAACCCACTGCTGCGGTGCCCATGGGACCCGTAGCAGTGCCAGAGAGAGGACAGAGTCCAATAGCCCCCAGAGGGTTTGCCAGAAAGCAGACAGCCACAGCTTTCTCTCACCAAGTGTCATGGAGGTAACCACTATGATATTTTTTGGGGGGGGGGCATCACTGCCCTCTGGTGGGAGTAGGAGGCCCAGCCTTGCTCCTGGAGAGCTGCTCCTGGATTTGAACTGCCAAGCTAGTGGGCCGCAGTCCCGCACTCAACCACTACACCACTGGGGCTCAGCCCCTATGATATATTTTTAACCCACGGCTTCCTTTGACCTGTTCTTGACCTTTGGGTAAGTAGTCAGATTATTTATTTTTATTAACGATTAGGGCTGAACTCCATGCGTGTAGTGATAGAAGCGCGTCTCTTTTTTCTTCACGCACAGACGAGCCACGAGGATGTGTCCATTCTGCTGTCGGGTGGTGGCTGTTTCAGGATGGCTGCCAGCACTGTTCTTACACTCTTTCCCCTTTGCTTTGCTGCATCAGGTCCGGTTCTGGAGCTGGCCCTGGGGTCTGTGCTCCAACCCCAGTGGGGTGGGACAATCCCACAGCGCCCACAGGACAATCTTAATGCTCAGGGCAAATCTTTTCCCCTCGGGAATCAGACTCACTGCCCCTGCCGGTTGCCGTAACTGAAAGTCTTTGCTTTCCTCCTGCGGAGCGGCTAGTGGTTTTGAACTGATGACCTTGCAGTTAGTAGCCCAACACGTGACCCACTATGCCACCAGCTGTCCACGGGAGACAGAGGAGGCTTCCTGCACCTGTAAAGGTTTACAGTCTTGGAAACGCACAGAGGCAGTTCTCCCCTGTCCCGCCTATAGGGTCTCTGAGAGTGGGACTCCACTCAAGGGCTAGTTACGCTGGGCTAGTGTTTGGTTGTCAGAAGACGTGGGAGGGTATTTTGAGGGTAAGCTTTAAAGATGACCTCAGGCCAATAGGTTTGGGGTTCCTCCAGCCTCCAGGACTCCAGCAAGTCTGAGAGCCATTAGAATTTGACAGTCTGTTCTGCATCTCACCCTTTTGACCCCCTCACTGCAGGGCGGGGTGGGGCGGGGTGTGCTGCCCGCTTTGAGGGGTGAGCTCTAGCATCTGATCAGCTTACTTGCTCCCTCGACTTGGGTGGAGGCGGGGTCCCTTCTCTGATACAACAGGGGTGGTTGGGGCTCCCCGTGCTTCCTGGAGGCCAGGAAGCCACCGTGCCACGCAGGTAACAGTTCGTGGGGAGAGAAGAGCAGAGAGGGCCCTGTGGGGTGGGGATGTGTGGGTTCTGCTGCCCTGTGTCGGGATCAGCAACCACCACGGCAGCTGTCATCAGGACAACACGGGGGAGGTGTGTGAGAGCTCAGGCTTCTGGATGACTCTGTAGTCCACCCCGCTGTGCTGGGTCCCACGAGGTGCCCGAGGCCGTCCTCTTTACAGGACCAGGTGGACGCATCTTCCTCCCACGGGACTGTCAGGGGGGCTTGAACCTCCGACCTTGCCGTTCACAGCCAAGCGCTTCCCTACTGCGTCGCCAGGATTCCTGGGAGCCGGCTTCTGTCTGAGAGGACTGCTCTTTCCAGCTTGCCCCAAATTATTTCTCCAGGAGCCCCAGGGGCTGGGTGCCCTGACTGCCCATTGTTCCCCGAAGGAAAACCTGGACTCTCTCCAGACGAATGGCCCACAAAACAGATGTTCTTGTCATGAGCAGAAGAACTTCGATTTGAAACCAGGCCTGCCAGTGGGGAGGGGGCTGATGGCGGCAAGAGCAATAACACCAGCAGACACCGGCAGAAATAATAACACCAAAGTTGGTGTTTTAGTCCGGGTAGACTAGAGGAACAAATTCAGGCGTGTCTCAAGCGGAAAGCAGGAAAAAAAAAATCAAGTCTCAAGTTGCACTATTGAAGGATTGAATGATGCAGGAAGCATCAAGAGATGATCGAAGGGATGCACAGAGTCACTGCACTGCGCAGAATTGTTTGGCAATGGTGCTGAAAGAAGAAGTTGAAGCTGCACTGGCAGCACTGGTGCACATCAGGGCATGAGGAGTTGGAACACCAGCTCAGATGTGTCCAGAAACAGATGCAATGCTGGAAGTCCTCATCTGTCTCAGCCAAGATATTTGGAAGGCAGTGATCAGGCCAACTGGAAGTGACCCGTGTGTTTGTGCCCTCAGAAGGTCATCATTGTGGACTGTGCCTCAGCATAAAAAAATCAAAGTGGCCCCAATGAACAACATCAGGATCAACAGAGAAAAGATCGCGAGTGGTCAAGGGCTTCCTTTTACAGGGTCCACTGTCCGTGTCCGTGAAAGCAGCGGCCCAGCGAGCAAATGACACAGGACACATCTGTTGCAAAAGAACTCTGCAAGGTGTTCAAAAGTTCACCTGGAGGATTAAGGTGTGCCTGACTCAAATCATCTTGGCACTTGCCTCGCACGCCTGCGGAAGCTGGACCGAGAAGAAGGAAGGCCGAAGGAAAACGGATGGCTTTGAATCCTGGTGTGGGGGAAGAACATGCACACACCCTGATCCGGTCCAGGGAAGGCCAGGCAGAATGCTCCTCAGCATCAGAAGGGGACTTCGTCTTGTGCACTTCGGCCCTGTGATCAGGAGGGACCGGTCCCTGGAGAAGGGCACCGGTGTGTGTAAAGTAAAGGGCCAAAGAAAAGAGGGAAAGCCTCGAGGGGATGGATGGACACTGTCAGTCTGGGTAGGCTAGAGAAACAAGTCCCTAGAAACTCCTGTGTGTACAAGAAGGAGTTTTACATGTAAGAGCAGCTGTGCATTAAGAATGCAGCCCAACCCAGTTCAGTCCAGTCCAAACCCACAAGTCCCATATTAGCCCATATGTCTGATACCAATCTACAAAGTCCTCTTCAGACTCAGGAAGCACATGCAATGGTGCTGAATGCAGGACGATCATGGGTCAGTGGACAGAAAGTCTGGATCCAGTGGTGTCGGAGGAGACCAGATGCCAGTGAGTTTGGTTTTCTGAGTCTCATCTTCGTGACATCGGGGTGAGGTTCTGAAGGTAGGAGTTCCAGCTCCTCAGGACACAAAATGTCAAAAACGGGCTCAGGGAAAGAATCGGGAGAAGCCTCCAGCTTACATCCGACCCATGGACTTGAGCCGGACTGGACTTAACCCCCTCTACAACAGTGTGAGCCAGTTCTCAATGTAAGTCTCTCTTTCTGGACACGCACGTATAAGTGTCCCTGGTTTTGCTTCTCTGGAGGGCCCAGTCTGACACACGGACAGAAGGCCGGCAGTTGAGAAGCACAGGCTCCCAGGGGAGAAAGGCCTGGAGGCTGCTCCCATACACTTGGTTCCGGCTCAGGACGGCCCTGTGGGACAGAGCAGAAAAACAGCCCAGGGTTTGGGAGGCCGTGAGAAGAACGCCACGCCATGCCCTCCTTCCGCAGAGCGACTGGCAGATTCAAAGTCCCGCCTCGCCCTTAGCAGCCAGGCTCCTTCCAGAAAGACGGTGGTCGTTGCTGTCCGGGCCTGTTGGCTGGTCTGACTCACAGCGACACCGTGTCCAGCCGAAGGAAACCTCCAGGCTTAGGCGCTCCTCACTGCCCCAAGGCACTCCTCCTGCCGTCAAGTGTGGACAGCCAGTCGCGTCTCCCCGAAGGCCTGGGGTTTAAGGGCCTCTTTTCCGGTGTTTTTCCAGCAGTGGAAAAGCCCCATGGCTTCTTTCTCACAAACCTTTTATTTCTGGCTCGAGACGGCTCACGTGCGGCCAACGTATCCAGGGAAACCATGATGCTTGGAGCAAGCTGCACCAAACCTCCACGCTGGAGTCCCCCCGCGCCCAGATGTCTAATGCCATCAGTATTTATGCCATCGTTTATTGGGCCCTGCGTGTCGTCTCACACACCTTTCAGGTGAAGGCCCAGGGGTATCTCTTCTCTCCTCTGCACCCCGAGCTTCCTGCCTGCGCGGTATGGCCAACGAGTGGTCCTGGCCAGAGTCCCCTCCTCCCCTGTTCCTTCTCCACCTGCAAAGGCCCCTCCCAACCTTCAACCCCAATCATGGCTCTGAAACCCGGTACTATTCGCATGGGCAGCTAGACCGTTTTCTCGGATAATGCGGTCTCCTGCATTGTAGGATGACCCCCACCTAGTCAGTGCCAGTAGCGGTCCAGCCCCCTGCTGTGACACATAGCTGCCACACTGTCTTGGGAAACACACAGGGCACCCATGTCAACGCGAACGTCAGGGAAACAAGGGATTTCTTTTAAAGTACACGTACACCCCCTGCCCCAAGGAATACCAGGAAGACGGTAGACAAATTGATGCCGTTGAATGACGGTGCTGATGAAGAGTGTTGAAAGTGTCCAGGGCTGATAAAGAGCAAACAGACCGTCTCGGAAGAAGTACGGCCGGCGTGCTCCTTCCAGGCGAGGCTGGGGAGACCAGACCGTTGAGAAGGACACCACGCTGGGAAAGTAGAAGCGTCTCGAGAAAGAGGACGACAAGATGGATGGACCCCGTGACTACCACTCGGTGAAAAACGGTGAGGTCACTGTGGGTCAGAACCAGCCAGGTGGAACCTCACAACAACAAGGTCCAAACAACGCAGCCAGAGCCATGCATTTGTTTCATGCCTTCTCATCGAGTCCGGCAGGACTGGCACAGAACACACGGCCCATAAAACCCAACGTAGTCATGACCTGGCTCTTCACAGAGAAGGCACGCCAACTCCTGGACTCTCTCCGTACCCACCGGTGTGGAAAGGTCTCCACGAACCACCAAGTGGTTCCTGCCAAGCAGACCGGGTTCTGTTTGGTTAAGAGCCTTGAAAGGCAAACACAGCCCATGCAATGACCTTACGCCGTGGGCACGTTCCATAGCTGCACCAAGGTCTGGAAGGGCACACCCCACCCACCCCTTGTGATTACACCTGGAATTAAAAGTAAAGCGGAGAAAGGCTGTGCAGCAGAATACACCCTGACTCAGCAGTCTCTGCACACAAGTCACTGCACATTGTTACAGTCTCTACCCCCTTCTTGTTGATGTCAGTGTTCTCCTTACCACCAGCACTGACTGAGACTCTGGCCTCTGGGTTTCCTTTCTGTGCTTCAGGGGGACTGTGGACAATTGGGTCTCCTACAGATAATTATTGATCAGAGCACACTGTTCATGGCAGATGGTCTTCACAAAATTAGCCACATGGCTGTTTAGTGTCAAGATGACTTCAGGGGATAATTTCGGTTCTGGGTTTGAAGATTTTTCTCAGAGTGCGTTTCTGGTCTCCTCCTGTCTTATGTCCAGTAAGTCTGGATTCTCTCTCTTTGGATCAGAATTTATTGACCTATCCCTGCATGAACACATTCAGCGGTAGGAGCTGGGTACCATCCACTTCCTCTGCTCTCAGAGTCATTAGATCTGGACTCTTGTTTTACTAGAGTAAATCTGGACTCTTGATTCCTGGTTTTACTTCTTTCTCTGCTGCTTACGTCTAGAATTTTAGGACTGGGCAAGCTTACTGAGACTTTAATAGCATAGACTCTCCCTTAATTTTGCGACAAGAGGCCCCAGGGAAGGTCTCTTCCGAGGCCTTTCACACGATGGAGGATGGAGCAGGGCACTCTGAGAAATGGCACACAGACACACAGAACTTCTCAGGAGGGCAGTCAGGAGTCCAATCTGGCCTTTTTGACCATGGAGTGCGGGAGAGGAGTTGGTGTCCATTCTACTCCACACACACGCATGTTATCTTCAGTACCACCTTCCTGTTGGCTCGCGGTGACGTCCGTGTTGCTCCGATGCTGGCTGGGATGCCATCACTGTTTCAAATATGAGCAGGGTCACCTTGGTGGGTGGGGTCCACTGGACCTTCCGGACGGAGACAGACTGGGAAGGAAACCCGGCCTTCAATGGGGAAAACTGTGGTTCGCAACAGAAGGTGTTCCGATTCCCTTGCTGTGGACCTGTGTTCGGGGCATTCTATCACGGGAAGAGGACTTCCTTTCTGGTGAAGGAGAGGGTGACCCAGGCGAGATGGGTTGGCAGTGGCTTTGAAGTGGCGATCATGAGGACCGTGCCAGATTGGGCAACACGCGGACTCCGTTGTCAGAAGAAGGGCTCTGGGAATTGGATCCTGCCACACAGCACCAACTGCCCCCCCCAACCCCCTCCCCCAACCCCACTCCTACCTCCCCATACCCCCGACTGTCCCCAAGCCTGAAAAGGGACTAATTCTGAAGATTCCCACTGAGCCTCTATTTGCATCCCCTCCCGTTAGTGGACTTACCCAGTCTGACATGTTGGTCTCTCCCTGGGGAATATAGTCACCCCCTCTTGTAAATCAGGGCCTGCGGGACTGAGGGCACACATGGGGCCAAGCGGGGAGCTCGGCAGCTCGGCCCAAGTTTGCACCAGCCCGGCAGGAGTGCTATCCAACCTGTCAGAGAACAAGCTCCGGGCTGGTTGTTCATTCCAATTGACCGGTGCTAAGATAATTAGGTGTGGCTGGCTTCGAACAATGAAGTTCCTAAAAGGTGCTAATAACCCCTAGGTGATTGGATAAAACCCCCACCACACCCCTCACCCCCGCCCCCCCTATCCTATCCCACACCCAGTTAGAGCCCTGCCCTGCCTCGGGGCTGGAAGGAAACTGCCAGCAGCGGGCTGGAAGGCTGCAATCTTGCAGAATGGAAGGAAGACGGGATGCCCACTTCGGGAAATTTAGACAGAAAGGAGTGTGTATTTCACATTGTCGTCATTGAGTCTGGCCCGGATTAGGACTGTAGTAACCCAGTCTAGCATGAGGAACCC
>PVJH01020344.1:0-40889 GCA_004026705.1 Nesogale talazaci | reverse complement strand
GTTGCTCCTAAATATACAAGAATTTAATGAGGTTTGATGTGTCTCCATTTTTCCACCAGGCCTTCTTATTCTCACCTTCCTTATGCTTCTCTGCTCTCTTTTTCACTCCACGGAGAGCCGAGTTGGACTTCTATAGACATCACTTTGTTTAAGACAGCTAGTTCTGACACTCTTGCTCTGCAGAAATCTTTATGAGCTCACCACATCCTTCCTGTGCTCTAGATATTTCGCCTTTTCTTGTTTGAAATTTCAACCCAAGGGTGCTAGCTACCAAGTGAAGAGAAGAGCTAAGAAGTTATACATTGACCAAAAGGCAGGCCACAGAGAAGGAGTGATGATTTTTCTACCAGGAAGTCTTAGAAAGTTACCTGTACTCTCAGGACCCTGAGTGTTTAAATGGATCTTTTCCACCAAGCCTCATTATGGAATAATCTCTCTACTAGTTTCCCAGTTGTCAATATCATATTCCATTCTTTCTAAAGATGGATATCTGATTTTATGCCTAATGGGAATCAACTAAATTAAATGAGATATCATGTTATGTTTGCTGATTTTTTCTAAGTTTAAAATAATGCTATTTTCCTTGTATATCTTTATATATATATTTATTTATAAATTTATATATAAATAATTTCTAAATATATATATATAATATGTTTTTATATATTTATAAATTGTTATTCTTATACAATAAACTGAAGTTTTTTTCATTTTAAAAAAGACATAGAACTGCCATGTTGGTATAATAGACTCAATAAACAGAATTTACCAACTTCCTTGAATTCCCAGAATAGCCAAATACTTGATGGGCACTAAATAACTATTGAATAAATAGCTGAACAATTACAAGAAATATTTCTCCCTGTCTTCTCTTTAATACCCTCATTCTAGGAACTCCTGAAAAACAGGCATTTAGATATACTGAATAAGGGATGATCAACCCTCCTTAATAAATTACCAAGATACATATACAGCATTGTTTAAATTTTTTTATTTCCAAACATCAGTAATTGAATCAAACATGGATTTCATAGTGACCATAAAATATGACAAATGTATTTTAAGTATCATTTATTTTTCCATATTATATAATAAGAATTAAAATACTGAATGTCAAAAGAATAGCGTCAAAGAGAAATCTTCCTGTAAATCTCAATTTCACTAGAAATTATTTTTGCTTTGAATGAAAGTAACACTTTACTCCTATTGAGCCTTAATTGTTTCTTCTTGACACCAATAACTATAAAATCAAACCATTAACATGTGACATAACATTACAATCATGGCTAAAATGAACTAGATGAGAAGAAGCCAAGCAAATTCAAAAATTAAACACTAAATCAAGTATAAGCAACTGGCAAAGCTCCCAGAAGGTCACCAAACTTTAACTTGAGAAAACTGTCAACATTTCCTAAAATTTTCAGATAATCTAAGTTTTTCATTAATAAACAAACATGCTAAAAGAACAACAAAGGAAAAAAATCAAAAATGAATCCTTTGAAAAGACAAACCATACAGTGGAAAATAAATGTGCATGTGTCTAAATACTGCATTGCTTTATTGTGTGTAATTTTATATGTGTGTGTGTCTATATATCTTTCTCTGCTCACAAATTATAACTTTAGGTCAGTTTATGGCGGTTGTGAATATATCGTTTTCAGTGGTTTTACATTAAGAAAATAATTTTTTAATTATATGGACATTTGGAAATGAATATGGCAACACACGTACGAATATGCTTGATACAAATGATGTTTTGAATGTTATAAGAGCTGTAAGAGCCCCCCATTAAAAAATTATATGTACAGAATCAATGCTTTCATGACTGGACACTATTTGTACAAACAATGGGTGTTAATTGTCAGGGAAATTTACTAATTACTGAGACCGTCCATCCCAAGTTTGCCCAAATAATACATACATTAATACAGTTTGTCTGCCTACCAACAGATCAAAAATTTTGGTACAGCTTCC
Source organism: Nesogale talazaci (assembly GCA_004026705.1). NCBI lineage: Eukaryota > Metazoa > Chordata > Mammalia > Afrosoricida > Tenrecidae > Nesogale > Nesogale talazaci. Next base: position 38,915 of record PVJH01020344.1, on the reverse strand, counting down.
GTCCACTTACTCCAGCACCATGCATTTTCTGACTTAAGTCCTCAGGTTACAAGTGTGTCTGAGGACCGGTCCAGTTTCCACATCAGAACTCACTGATACAACCTCTGCAGCATGCTGAGTGTTCTGAAGGGTTAAGATTCAATGTACCTAGGGCACCAGGAAGTCTGGGTCTATGTGGCTCATTAGCACCTTCCTGATTCTTAAACTTTCTCATTAAATAAGATGGGAAAACCATGAAGTAAACATTCCCAGTAATAACTCCCTACAAGAGTTACAGTCTGGGAAACCCACTGGAGCAATTCTACCCTGCCTTACAGAGTTGCTATAAGTGGGTATATATGCCCTGGCCATGGCAGTGAGTAGAGTATTCATTCCTATACAGTTATTTCCTTTTTTAAGATCCCACTTTGGGGCTCACCTTCCCAACACAATCTCCAAAGACAAAGCAGGTGCATAAGCAAATGTGGCGAAGAAGGCTGATGGTGCCTGAATATCAAAGGATATAGAATCTGGGGTCTTAAAGGCTTGAAGATAAACAAGCAGCCATCAAGCTCAGATATAACAAAGCCTACATGGAAAAAGACACCAGCCTGTGTGATCATGAGGTGTCAATGAGACAAGGTATCTGACATCGAAGAACAAAAACTATCATTATAAATAAGGAAGTGGGAAGTTGAGACTCAAAGCCAATCTGTATTTAACTGAACAACCTCTTATAGAGGGGTTGCAGGGAGGAGACGACCCAGTCAGGGTACAGTATAGCAACGATGAGACACACAACTTTCCCCTAGTTGTTTAATGCCTCCTCCCCCCCACCACTCTCCACTATCATGATTCCAATTATACCTTGCAAATCTGGCTAGACCAGAGGATGTACACTGGTACAGACAGGAAGTGGAAACACAGGAAATCCAGCACAGATGATCCCTTCAGGACCAATGATGAGTGTGGCGATACCGGGAGAGTGAAGGAAAGGTGGGGTACAAAGGAGGAACCAATTACAAGAATCTACATATAGCCCTCCCAGGAGAGAGACAACAGAAAAGTGGGCGACAGGAGACATTAGACAGAGTAAGGTATGACAATAGTAATTTATAAATCATCAAGGTTCAGGAGGGAGTGGGGGAGCAGGGAGCGAAGGGAAAAAATGTGGAGCTGATACCAAGGGCTCAAGTGGAAAGCAAATGTTTTGAGAATGATGAGGGCAACAAACATACAAATGTGCTTTACACAATGAATGTATAGATGGATTGTGATAGAGTTGTAAAAGCCCACAATAAAATGATTTTTTTTTAATCCCAGTTTTGGAGTTGAAAATAGAAAGGGTTCCAGCTTAGCCAGTATAGCCAGTATAAAATAACAGCATTTTTTTCATTATGCATTTAACTATGCATCATCTATTCTCAAAATCTTACATATGTTAACTCATTTAAGTTTCACATCAACCACACTGAAGAATGTGACAGATGAAGAAACAGATGAAGAAGAGGTTATGCAATTTGCCCAAGTTCGCACCCCTAAGGAATTGTGGAGTCAAGGTTCAAGGCTAACAGTCTGGTGGTACAATACAACTCCTTACCCATGAATCTATCCTGAAAGTTGGGGAAGTTAGACTTCCTGGCTAAATTTCTTTTATGTAAAATTGTACTACCTGTCAAAAATTATCATTCTATCTTTGCCTTTCACAAAAGGCAATAATGAATTAGGCATAAATATGACAGAGCCCCAGGAGTGCAGTATACATTTGCCTGTGGTCCTCAAGGACTGAAGCTCAAAAACCACCAGCCTCTCTGAGGGAGAAAGACAGGACTTTCTACTCCTTTAAATAGTTCCAGTCTCTCAGAAGATAACTGAACCCTGTCCTATAGGGTCTAACCAGTCCAGTATGCATTGGCATCAACTAAATGGCAGTGAGTTTGATTTTTTGGTTTATTATTATTGCACACTGAAAATATAGTCCAATAGCAAGAATAAAAATATTTCCATTTTTTGTTCATGTCGCCTTAATGGTAAAACCATCTCTTTGGAAGCAAGAGAGGCATCAAAATGTACCTAAATGAATGCCAGGTAACACTCAACAAAGATTTGTAAATAGGACAGATTATGAAAACAAAGTGCAATTGAGCTAACTTCTCCGTGATAATCTCTGCTCTGGACTTTAGGACTGTCAGGAGAGTATTCTAAAGTCACTGTGAGGCACTCAACACTGATCTTCCCTCAATGAGTACTCACCACCAGCAAAGCTGCCACATCCTGTCACTTTGAATTGCAACATCACAGACTGTCTGAGTTCTTCAGCTACATTATCCAGAACACTTCATTTGATTACCGTGAGTTGTATTTTGAGTTTCACATGCCTTCATTTTCCCACCAAGAGAAGTGCCTCTGACCTGGAGTTTTTACCCCCATAACTACTTCTCACTCCATAGTCAGCCAAAGAGGAAACTCTACTATTTAAATATTAAATTTTAATGACATTTTACTTAGTAATGCTAACTTCTAATGGTAATCAATTTAATAACATTAGGTGGTAGCATTAAAGGAATACTTATGGAGGCCTGATTTTCTGAATGGAGTTACTAGATGCTTATCTGCTATAGCTTGCTACAGTCTTCTAAAAGTCACTTAAGATGAGTAATAGGCTAGATAGTGAAAGATCCAAGATGGGTCATAAAAAGGAACTCTAAGTTGAAATTTTAATTTTCAATTGATACCAAAATTAAGAAGGTCCAATACTAATTTCAAGTCCAAAATTATTTGGCATAGTTTTTCCTTTTGGAATTAATACTATAACTATTTTTTCCTAGAACTCTTTGGTCTTAAGAGAATTGTCCAGATCGGTTCCAATCAAATCATGTGAAAGGAATTGCTCTTTTATGTATGATTTGGGACACTTTGAAATAACTGCAAAAAAAAAAAAAAGGCATTGCCATCCATCTGATTCTGACACATAGACGCCCTGCAGGGACTCAGGAGAACTGCCCCATAAGGTTTTCAAGGTTGAAATTCCATCTGGAGTCAGACTGGTCCATCTTCCTTCCTCTGATCAGATAGTGAGTTCAAACTGCTGACTATATTCTGGTAGTATTCCAGCCCTTGCACTTACCATCGCACTTACCGAGACTCCAAACTGAACTTCTTCGATTTGTTCACCTAACTTCTGCCAGTGTAGACTTGCCTTTGCTCTATGTCCTTATTTTGTTATATCTTATATTGTCTGGAACAAATTTTTATATAACTGGATAAGTTTCCATTTTTTTTTCTTTCTCTCAAGAACCTGAGAAATGCCAGAGAATAATTCCAAAAGGAGTTTCCTTAGGCCACAACATGCAGTTGTTAGATATTCTCTTATCATTTGAATTTCCTACCATATGAATGGGGAAATATTTCCCTTTGAACACGTGTCCATGATAGCCTTCCATGGAAGATGGACTCCCTCAACACAGACAGTTACTAGGTGAACACCAGCTTGCTGATTTGAAGCTAATGTACTATTCTTTTTTTAGGAATCTCCAAAATATTTAAGAAAAACAATTCACTGCCATCGCGTTAAGTCTGATTCATGGTGACCTTAAATGACATGGAAGAACTGCCCCTGTGCGTTTCTGAGACTGTAAGTCATTATGGAAGTCGAAAGACTCCCATCCTCTAGAGGTGGGGTTCTCAACCTTCCTCATGCCGCAACCCTTCCATACAGGTCCTCATGTAGTGGGGACTCCCAAACCATAACATCGTTTTCTCTTGTTTTCCAAACAACGGGTTTAATTTTATTGGTAACATTATTTTCATTGCTACTTCATAACTGTAATTTTGCTATGGTTATGAATTGGGGGACCTCTTTGAAAGGGCCATTTGATTCCCAAAGGGGTAGCAGCCCACAGGGTAAGAAACGCTACTCTAGTGATTAGCTGGTGGTAAATACCAGCCTTGTGGTTAACAGTCCAAAATCGACACAATTTAATTGAGATATAAAACTCAAACATCATTAGTTTTAGAAGATAATTTAAGGATGACCAGATGTTCATATACTAGTAAAAAGGGAAACCTATGACTTCTAAAGGTGTGGTTGTCATGTAAGCACAAAATTTGGCCATGTATCAATACATTTTTCATTTTGCAGTGTTTGGGATTAGGTTTGGTTTATTTAGTTTGTATGTGTATGTTTGTGTATTTCAGGCTAACAAATTAATTTAGTTAGATACTTTGGGAGTTCCTCGTAAAAGAGGTTAAGAGCTCAGGTACACACTGAAAGGTTGGCAGTTTAAAGTCACTCAGAGGCAATTAGACATAACATTGTAACATTTGGTCAGGAGCAGGGTGTGGGCAGTCTCAGACACTTATTAGCATTATTTTAGTAAATCCTCCCAACAGTGTTTGACTAATGAGCAGGGACAAATTATGCAGTAAACTAAGTGATGCTTACTTACGATTTCTGCAGTGAACACAAATTAGTAAACACAAAAGAATCTGATTTTGTCTTGCTAATTGAGTACTCTGCCCAGTATGGATTACAACTTTGAAAATAGGCTTTCATTCTCTAAGAAGGTTCTTGGGGATAAGAGCTAGACAAAAATGCCTGCCATACCTGGAAGCAGAATCTTTGAAGTGGTGAAAATATGAAATTGTTCACAACAGGTTTGTAAATAAGAACTAGTAAAGTTGTGCTAGCCTTACGTATTGGGTAATCCTCACAGCTGCTCCTGAGTTATGTGTTATTCTACTATAGTCCCCATTTGACAGATGAGATGTGAGTTCCAGAGAAGCTCTGTGACTATCTGAGATCACAGAGCAAGTAGAAGCCCAGCTTTGCTTCAGGCTGAAGTAGTTCCTAACCCTACCTGTTTTTTTGTTGGTTCTTTTTTTGCATAATTCTTTAAATACCTCTCTATACCTGCCCCCTTTCCAGGAAATGGCAGTTTGGAAAGTAAATGTTCCCCGTACAGAAAGTCTTGGTACGGTTAGCACCATACAGTCACAGCACAAATGTGCTGGGATTGGAGTCATGCCAATTCTAGATTTTTTTAATCCAAAGTCAGATTTTCTAATCCATTTAAGACCATTTGCTAAGTCATTCTATTTCTGTAATGATGACTTAGGAACAGCTGGGATTTTTTTTAAGCCAAAAATTTAGAAATCTTAGATCTCTATTTAAAAGAGAGAGAGAGAGAGAGACTCCAAATCATGCAAAGAGCTGCAATGGTGAATTCCCGCTCACTCTGAAACACTGGCAGGAAGCCCTGAAACTCCCAAGTACTTTAGGAAGGACTGGGGGAGGGAGGTATTATATATGAGTCCTGTAATCTTCACAAACTGACAGCAATGATCAAGGTCATCTCATCTGTTGCCAAAGATTCATGTGACTACAGCTAGAAGATTCATAGAAGCAATTCTGCCTCTGCTTTCATTACAACTCCTTTTTAAAAAGAAAGAAAATTCTAATCTTTCCTAAAGGATATCAATTGCATATGAAAAGTACTCTAGACATTGGGTAGGTCTCTACTCTTTACAGAAGTGTCCAAAATCCACAGTTTTTGTTTTTAAATAGGAGTAAATCTCTACAGATGAACACAGTAACTAAAATTTTCTGAGAACTGATCAGCTGTCTCTTCCCTCTACAAAGTGGAATTTGCAGGTGGCCCTGTGGGTTGCGTTGTTAATCACAAGGTACTTGGTTCAAACCCACCAGTCACTCTTTGCTCCCCTAAAGATAGAAACTTTATGGAGCAGATCTCTGTCCTGTAGTCAATGTCAGTGGGAATCTAGAGGCCAGTGGGGTTTGAGGGTCCTGCAGCCCTTAGCTTGACTGAGATCTAATTCAATAGTCTCAGACTAGTGCCCCTCAAACCACTGACTGCTGCTCCTTACCCATAGTGTCGGTGGCTATGCAGCTGGCACTCTGCTCCCATAAAGATGACAGCACAGAAAACCGCATAGAACAGTTCCCCTTTATCACATAAGGTTTCTATGAGCAGAAATCTGCAAGTGGTACCTAACATAAGAACATTAAAGCTTGGGGCTGGGCTCTTAGTTTTGCAGCCTTGTACAAGAGCTGCTGAAGAGGCTAGCAGGCCCCCAGTGCACTTTGAGAATCACTGTTCTGTGCACAGGACCCCAGCTTCTACTGCACCTGAGTGTGTGTGTGTGTGTGTGTGTGTGTGTGTGTGTGTGTGTGTGTGTAAAGATTCAATTGTTCTGGGGCATTGCTCAAGCACAGATTTGTTGTAAGCTCCCACAGATTTTTTGTAAGGTCTCCCACTGATTTCACAAAGCAGCAATCCTGGACACCCCACTGGTTCCCAAACCCACCACCCTACATCTCTGCTTCTCTCTCCCCTGCTCATTGCTCATTATGTGGAGACACTGGAGACCCCGTAAAGAAGTTAAAGGAGACTCATCCCTAGGGGAGGGAGACACCGCCACACATTAGTCATTTTTTCAGAGGTCAAATACTAAAACAGAAATTAGTGTCCAGGTCACCTCCCACGACTGAAGAATTCCAAGAAGCTTTGCAGGACCAACGCTGGCATCCCTGCCACCAGTAGGGACGGGCGCAGCCTGACCCTCAACTCACCCACCGCTTGAGCCCCGAAAAGAAAGCTGCACCCCGGGACATCCAAACTGTCATAACGCAATCCCTGGGACCAGCTTTGAAGTTCTTTGCATGTCACACTGAGAAGGCGAGGGGACAAGATGGTCACCTTACCTAGCGAGATGTCCAGGTCAGGGTGGCCGCCCCCAAGCAACTGCGAGATCCGTGGGGGGTACTGCGGTGATCAGCCCCTCGCAGGGCAAAACCGGGCTGGGATGGGTTCGCTGCCCGGCACCCGGCTCCCCCGCCGCTGCGAAACGCTCTGGGGCCGGGGGCGGAGCCGCCGCGGAGATAAGATTCGCGCTCCCCACCCCACCCCCGCCCCCTTTCCGCCGACGGAGGCCCGGGCTGGGTTGGGGAGCTTAATGGGGAAGTGCAGCCCTGCTGGAAAGCGGCTCCGTTCCAGTCCTGGAGCTTGGAAAGGGGCGTGAAGACGGGTAAAAGAATCGAGGGGCCGGGAGCGATCAGAGGGAATGGCCCAAAGAAAGAGCAACGATATGGGCAGTTTTGAAATGGAAAGAGCACCTCCTTGGCGAGCAGCCTGGGACCAAACACCGATGCAGCTGCGTCTCTGTGCTGCCTGTGAGAAACAGCCGCTTCTGGGACACTCACAGGCATGGACTTCTGGTCTGAACTAATGTCATGAAGTCTTAAGTGCCAGCTATTCCAGTCCTGAGGAGAGCTCACTTTTAGGCAGGTAGGCAGGCAGGCAGGTGGACAGTTACCCCGGTGAGGACTTTAAAAGTCTGGAGAGGAAGTGCCAGCTCAGTACTCTGTCCCACCAACCATTAGCATTCAGGGGCCTAGGGCTTTCTCCTTCTCTGACTGCCCCTCACCTACAGCCCCCCACTCTGCTTTCTTGCCACTCAGGCCACTCTTGAGCAGACAAGTGTGTCCCACCTCACTTGTGGTTTCTCTCTCTAGCTTTGTCCCAGATATGTTCCCTTGCCAGCTCCTCTTTACTCAAATTTCTGCAAATGTCTCTTCTCAAAGGTCCTTCCTGGACAGTCCATCCAAATGGTACACTCAGCCATTGCTCTCTCTTATCCCACTTTTTCACATCGTGTCTCACATTCCGGATTTTTGTTTTGTGTCCCGCTCTAGATAAACAGAGAGTAGGGACTCTGCTTCTGCCTCTGCGTAGAGAACAGTTCCTGGAACATAGAAGATGGTCAATAAATGTCTACTGAATGAATGTATGTGCATCACTGAATTAAGGTGGAATATCAGTACATTTGGGGATGATTATTTCCAGCATTTCCTCGACAATCATTCATGCATGCCTGTATTGTATTAGAGTCTATGGTTATGTCAGTGTAATATGTCTACTCATTGGTCAGATCCAGGAAAATGTAGTAGTAATCTTCCAACATGGCTAGCAATGTCTCAGCAACTACCTATTCTACGTTGCAGAGGAAAACCTATCTTTCCAAAACTCAATAAGCACTCATCTCTTTGCATAAAGCAAAATGAAAACAAGAGCCCGTCCACTTTTGCTTTGTGTTCCACTTCTTTTTAACTCCTCTGGGACCAATTTCCATGGTAATTCTATCTCCTTTCAGATCTTCAATCTTACATGAAAAAGCCATCACTAAGTTGAACTTACTTACGCCAGGCTCTTCTCCTCTGCTTCACTATATGCTGGTGCTCATACTTCCAAACATGTTACTAACATTCTTTCTACATATACTAGGCCAGAGATAGTTTACCTAAGTCTAATTCAGGATGCTGACAGTGGGTTCTCCTCACTGTTCAGAGATTCTCCAGGCTAGTATCATGCACACTGCTTGTGAAGAACAGCTGCAAAGGTGACATACCCATTCTTTCCTCTGTTCATCTTACAGCAGTTTTTAACCCAGTCTGTCCCTTCCCTCTCCTTCCTGAAAACTTCCTTTTCCTGGGCTGGTTGATTTTTCTCTGAATTCTCAGTCTCTGACATAGGCTCCTTTTCATTTGTCTATCATAAGATTCCCATCTGTGGGGGTTAGGGATTATATTAACTAGAAACTTCCGGGTAAGGGGTGGGAAGAGCCCAGGCTATCAGTCAGGTCAGGGTCCTCAAACTTTTAAAACAGGGGGCCAGTTCACTGTCCCTCAGATCATTGGAGGGCCAGACTACAGTTTAAAAAAACTATGAACAAATTCCTATGCACACTGTACATATCTTATTTTGAAGTAAAAAAAATAGGAACAAATGCAATATTTAAAATGAAGAATAAGTAAAGTTAAATCAACAAACTTACCAGTATTTCAGTGGGAATTATGGGCCTGCTTTTGGCTAATGAGATGGTCAATGTCCAGTTCCATATTTGTCAGTGCTAGTCATAACAAGTGATGCAAGTGTGCATCAGTTAGTCTAGATCTGGTTGGAGATTTCAAATGTTTCATTCTGGAAAAAGTCTGTTCACAGACATAAGTGCTGCCAAAGATGGTTGCCATTTTGAGTGCATGGTTCCTGAGATTAGGATATGTCTCAGAGGGGACAGATGCACAGGTATTAGGAAGGCTGTTTGACATGAATGCGTCTTTCAGAGAGTCACCATTCTGCAGTTGAGCCAGTTCCATTTGGTAAATTGTATCATTTGCAATGTCAATAGAAAATGGGTTACGGAAAAGCTGTATGTCCTGTTCATGGAGATGAACCTCTTTAAATCTAAATTGGAGCTCGTTTTGCAAATTTTCCAGTGAATCCACACATCTTTTGTTTGGGAATGCAACCAGTGGTTTTTCTGCTAAGAGATTGTGAGTTGTGGAGAGATGGCAGAAATTTTCCTCCTTCACTTGTTTGATGAGGAGCCCTAACTTTACTTTAAATGCTTTCACATGCGATTGCATATCACAGATGAGCTTTCTCTTTCCTTGAAGTTGCACATTGAAACTGTTGAGCAGCTCTGTTACATCTGTCAGAAAGACAAAGTTCCCTTTCCATTCTGCATCACTGAGCTCTGGTACTTCTTTGTTTTTTAAAAGCAGAAAGTGGAAGTAAGTTTTAGAAATGTTTCAAAACTCTCCCTCAACTCAGCCAACGGACTTCTGTGTGGTATAGAACATCTTTATAGGCAACATTTAGCTCAGACAGAAATTCCTGAAATTGTCTGTAGTTTAGTGTATTAGCTCTAATGAAGTTAGCACAAGATACCACATTTTTTATAACAGAGTCCCACTTCAGTAATTTACTACACAGCGCTTATTGGTGGATGGGGCAATGTATGGCTATTGAATAAGAATGGTTATGTTTGTCCATCTCTTAGTTATGTGAGCAATTCTCCTTTCTTAGACCCCACCATGCTAGGAGCACCATCAATTGTCACACTGGCTAGTTTAGCCCAGTCCAGCTCCAAACCATTCACAGATTGGCAAACCTTTTCCTAGATATGCTCTCCTGTAGTTGTTCCTTTGATGCTTTACAATGCAGCAAGCTCTTCTGTGACTTCAAAATAGTTATTCGTCCCATGAATAAAAATTAGAAGTTGTACAGAATCACAAACATCTTTACTTTCCACGAATGTCAAAGAAAAATAGGAAAGTATTTTTGCAGAGTTTTGCAAATGCTGATGCAAATTGTCTCCCATCACTTCAACCCTTCATGTAATTGTAGGTCCTGAAAGATTCATTGTACTAAATAAATGAACAAATTCATTGCAGGTCTGGGGTGAGTCATCCGCTAAGCAGGACAGGCAGTGGTGGTAAAAACACCCGGAGGACCAGATAAATGTCCTCGGAGGGCCGCATGTGGCCCATGGGCCTTAATTTGAGGACCCCTGAGTCAGATCAAAACCTGATGACACCTCCTTTGGGGTGTGGCCTTTTGCATAAGAAAGAGATGCAAGCGTGGATCCTCTTTGACCCTTAACCTTCTGATGGAGCTGGATCTTGCATCTACTTCCTTTAGTTCCCCTGGCTTCACCTGTATCTCCCAGAAGCCATCATCAGCAGACTTGGATTCATTCAGCCAACTTTGGGTTAAGTCACCTCTCCCTCCACCAGTCTGTGCCCCTTGCCATCTCTGCTTCACCAGCCTGCTTCCAATTATCCAGCTTCCATGAGTAGGAGGTTAACTTAAACTAGACTGGATTTACCTACTTCTACAAGTATGTAAAGCATTTCTGGATAAAAGCCCCTTTCAATGTACAAACACATAAATCATCCCTGGGTTTGCTTCTCTAGAGAACTTAACCTGACAAACTATCCTTAGGCTTTCTTCTCTCAATAAACTTCACTTCAACCTCTTTAGAAATTTCAGCATGAATTGCAATTCAAAATAAAGAAAATAAAAATCCAGTAAACAACATCATTATAATTGGGGAAGAAATTGAGGGTGTCAAGCTTTTAATTTTACTGAAATTCACAAATATTCATGGAAATCACAGCCAAGAAATCACATGAAGTATTGGGCAACTCTGCAGCACAAATTTCTTTATAATGTTGAAGAATCAATAGGTCACTTAAGGATCAAAGTGAACCTGGCGTAAGCCATGGTATTTTCATTGCCTCATATGCATATGAAATCTGGGCATTGAATAAGTTAGGCCAAAGAAAAATTGATGCATTGAAATTATGGTGCTGGGGAGTAATATTGAAAATACCCTGATATGATAGTTATATAATTGTTTATAAATTTGAGAATGAATGGGTGGAATCTAGCCTGTCAAACATTGTATAGCCAATGAGGCCTCTGTGTGGGCATGGTCTTCCCCTGAGGATTCTGGGAATTTCTGTATTCTTCCCTGGAGGCTAGAGACTCTCTCTCTCTCTCTCTCTCTCGCTCTCGCTCTCGCTCTCGCTCTCGCTCTCGCTCTCGCTCTCTCGCTCTCTCTCTCTCCTCACTTCCTGAGAGATGTTTACTGACAAGATATCTGACATTATGCTAATAGACCCCATGCCCTGGGAACCATAGGAGGCATATAGAGATCTAAGATAAATAGCTCAGTGGAGATAGGACACACAATCACTCCCTATGAGACATTCTTATTGACAAGACACATGGAGCTAGAGCCCTGGAGCTGGAGGGACCATTTGGAAACCAACACCAGTGCTGAGATGCTTCCACCACCACTGGATCCACAGACTTTGCATCCACTGGCCTATAATCTTCCTGCATTCAATATAATTACATCTGTTTCATGAATCTGAAGAGGACTTTATAGATTGGTATCAGATAGATGGGCTAATATTGGACTTATGGACTTGATCTGAACTGTATCAGACGTATGTACTTGATGTGGACTGGGATGGGATGCTTTCTCAATATTCAACTACTCATATTTAAAGCTCTTTCTTATACACATGTGAGTATCTATGAATTTGTTTCTCTAGTCTACTCAGACTAACACATATGGGCTGTCAGCAGAATAAGCCACTCGTTTGGAATGAAGTACAGCTAGAATGCGTCTTGGAAGCAAGAATATCAAGACTACACGTCACCTATTTGGGGCATGTTTTTAGTAGAAACCAATCCCTGGAGAAGATATCATGCTTGGTAAAATAGAAGGGCAGCAAAAGAGAGGAAGAACATCAATGACTCAGTGGTTGCAACAATGAGCTCAAATATAACAACCATCATGAGAAAGGAGCAGGATCAGGAAATACTTCATAAGGTCTCTATAAGTTGGAATCAATTCAAAGGCACCTAAAAATGACAAGCCATACCTTTATTAATAGCTAGGGTTATTAAGCTGGATCTAAACTTTATATTCAGAGAATCAGTCTATCCCCAGAATTTTTATCTATTCCTTTTTGTATATATATTTGAGGAGAGTCTCTCTGATGTATTAAATTCTCAAAGCATAATCCTTACTGTTCTCCTACTTCCATACATCTCATTGAGGATATTCTTTTTTCTCTCCATCCCTCTACTGTACCAAGAATGATGTTCTTCCTGATAGCATGTCCAAAGTACACAAGATAAAGCGTCACCATCTTTTCTTCTTAGGACCATTTGGCTATACTTCTTACAAGACAGATTTGTCTTTTCTTTGAGAAATATGATATATTCAATATTTTTCACCCACCATCAATGTTCCGAATGCATCAATTCATCTTCGGTCTTCCTTATTCATTGCCCAGCTTTTGTCTGCATATGAGGCAATTTAAAAATATTAGGACCTAAATAGAGTGAAGAACCTTGGTGGCACTCTATGTTAAGCACTGGACTGCTAACAGCAAAACTTGTCAGTTCAGATTGACCAGAAGTTCCACTCTTTGATAGAAAATTGAGACTGTGGAGAGACTATATGGAGAACCTATTTACAGTAAGCATTATTTTGAATTGACACAAGGTGGTGAGTCTGGTTTCTATTTGGTTTCAGATCAAATATAATTTAGACCTATCTCAAAATTACATCTCTGTCTTTCTACACTTTATAGTTTTTTGCAGCAGATTGTCTTAGTGAAAAATGTCATTTGATTTCTTTATTGCTGATTCTGAGTGTTGACTGTGGGTGCAGGTAAAATGAAATCCCTGACAATTTCAAACTCTTCTCTTTTGTGAGGCTGTTTTATTGCTCCAGCTGTGAAGATTTTTGTTTTTTTACATTGAACTGTACACTAAACTATGGTCATGGATATTTATCAGTAAGTGCTTTAAGTTCTCTTCCCTTTCAATAAACAAGGCTGTCTCTTTTGTTAATTGCAAGTTGTTAATGAATCTTCTAATTCTGATGCTATGTTCTTCATATTGTGCAACTTCTGGAACTATTTGTTCATACAGAGTCAAAAAGATGGTTAGATGATAACACTTTTGGCACATACCTTTCCTGATTTTAAAACATGCAGTACCCACTTGTTCTTTTCAAATGGCAACCTCTTATTCTATGTACAGATTTCACATGAGTACATTAAGCATTCTGAAACCCTCATTCTTCAAAGTTCATAGTGTACTATGATCTACACAAATGTTTTTGCACAATTAGATATAGGTGCCCTAGTCAGCATTTGGTCATTGGTCCATCAGTCCTCCTCTCAGTCAGTCCAGAGGCCTATTACCTATGCTGACTGTGGTAGGAAGAAGTCTACATGGCACTCCCAGATTCCTAGTCCCCGGTGTGCACACACCTTCTGCAAATTATCGAATCAAACATTAATTTAGGGTTTGACAAAATCAATATACTTTCATGAGAGAAGGGGGGGGAACTAGAAAGAAAAGGAAACTTTCTGAACCTGATAAAAGGTATTAACTAAAAAGCCCACAATTAATACAATGCAAAATGATCAAAAACTGGAATCTTTCCCAGTAAGATTAGGATAAAAATAAAAATGCCTGCACTCATCACTTCTACTTCATTCTGCAGATTTTATCCAGACAGATCGAAAAAAATTATTTAATTCTTTAAAATAATTTAGATTGTATTTATAGATGATAATATTGCATCTCAAAAATCTTTAAGTATATGCACACATAAAATCCTCCTAGAACAAATAAACAAGTTCACCGAGATTGAAGAATGTAAGATCAATGTACAGAAACAAATTTTATTTGTATATATTAGATATAAGCACTCGGGAAATAATTTCTAAAAGAAAAATCCATTTGAGATAATAGCAAAAAAGAAAGAGTGTTTACTTGCTGTAGTATTGAATAAAAGAAACACAAGACTTGAAAAAGGCTTCAGGCAATATGGCAGCTGAGTAACACATACCAGAGGGACTCACAGAAATCAGTATAGGAGAGCAACTGAGAGGGAAATTCCACATTGCCAGGTAGAAGGAGGAACATCATAAAGACAAGTAGACACAGATTCACTAGGTTTTAAAGAGCTGTGGGCTTCTGTCTTGCCACTGTGGAAGCTTAGCCTTAGCCCCACCACAGCCTCAGCAAGGGCAAGAGCCAGGCTCCTTTGGCCAGTCCAAGAACTATAGTTCAACATAGCCACAGCTTTCTGCTGCCTCTGGGCAGGGTTGAAACCCCTCCAGGCCACAGTAAGGCAATCAAGGCTCAGCTGTATCTTTACTTTTGTTTCACTCTCTTCTCTCCTTTCACCCACAGTCCTGGAAGACTCAGTTTTTGTTGTGGTTTTTTTCTCTTCTTTACCTCTCACACACCACTGCAGACCTCCAAGCCACTCCCTTTCACCTAGGGCAATTATGCCTGCCCTCCACCCAGATGAGGAAGTTTGCACAAGACACACAGCTGAAGAAAACCTGCCTACCCTCCACTGCAGAAAATTCCACCCACACTTCTCTCTGCCGGGGAAATACCACCCACCCCCTGCTGCAGGAAATCTCGCCTACCCACTCTCTGCAATGTAGCACACAGCTGGGGAAATCCCACCTACCTTCCAAGCAGCTGGAGGAATCTCATCCACCAGTTCTCTGTGGTATAACACACAGCTGGGGAATCCCACCTACCTCCCATCACAGAGTAACTCACGCCTACCCTCTGGGCCTTCTAAGCAGCTGCAGGAACTGCCTCCCTCCCACCCACTCTTTGGGGAGCTCCACTTGGTTGGGGGAAACCTTGCCCACCTTCCACAATGCTCCACATGGCTGTGGGAAACCCTGTCTGTTTTCCATGGTAAGACGTGGCTAAGGGAACTATCTCCCACCTGCTATAGTACCTCACACAGTCTAAGACAGCTCTGCAAACACTCTCCAGCTCTCCACACAGAGACAGGATTGTCTGTCTGAAATTACTCAGTAATCTAGCCTACTAGGACAATTTTGCCCACCATCTGCAGTGCTCTATCCCAAAGCAGGTACTCTCACCTGCCCTCTGCAGCACTCCTGTTGCAGCACTTACATGGGTACACCTTCAGAGGCACCCCAAGCCACCAGTTTTCTGTAATATCATACAGTGCACCCCATCCTTACAGGTCCACAACCACTCAACCAGTATCCCGAGGGGATTATCCAATTTTCTCTCCAAATAACAGAATACTGGTTGGCTAGGTAAACAGTAAAACCACAAGAAGATAAAGTAGTAGTCCAACCCCACAGTGTTATTTGCAGCAAGAAGTCTGAAGAAGCATTCCTCTGCGCCACCCAAAGAGAGAGCCAAGTACTGTCTTAATCTCTGGGAAATGGTGCCAGGATGCTCTACAACAGCACGCTGCTCCTACAACCTCAACAGCAACAACAACAGCAAACAAATAAGAGAAACAAAAAGGAATGTCAGAAGATGCCCTGAACTGATGACATGCATAGAAGAAGCAGGCATTGATCTGCCACAGAAAGAAATCTTCAGAATGCTAATTGGAGTCTTACAGGATACAAGGGAAACAATACAGAAAAAAGGATAAAATAATAGCGGAGATAAAGGACATGCATTAAAGGGAAACACAAGGCCCGAGGACAAGATAACAAAAGCCAGAAGCAAATATATGACTTTGCCAACAGACTTGAGAAGGTAGAGAATCATACAAGTGAGCTAGAGGATAAGCCAATGACAAAAGGACAAGTATAGCATGAGTCCACTGAGGTAAGCTTAAAAATGCAAAAGGGGCATAGAGAAAAAGCTACTATATACATATATTCCTGGGATGATGTGCAATTATTATGACAGGGTTCACACCAATCCAGATATACATAGAGGAGCAAACTTAAAAAGGAGGGGGAAAGAAAGAGACAACAAAAAGAAATGGGTAGTATCAGGAAACAGGACATTATCACACCACAGGAGATGGGGAGAGGGACCAGACTTCAACCCAGTGTGCCAAGATGGGAATACAACATACCAACATGGGCCGGCCTCAATCCCAAATTCATGAACACCTCATTCCCTCTCCCCAGAAGAATACACTTCAGAGGACAGCCCTGAAGATACAGCTCAGGGAGAGAGGCACATCTGATCAGAACACACAGGAGCAAACAAAGAAGGAAGGAGAGAGAGTAGAACACATCCTGGTTCACCAAACTCCAAGGATGATATTCCTGCTCAGAGCAGCCAATGCACAGAAAGGACCATAGGACCGGTCCCACCATGAGACATGCCATCCCTCACTGACCCATAGTGCCATGTTGGACAATACTGGAGGCACAGTGCAGGATTTGTGACTGATCTGACCCCACCACACCCGGGCAAACTGCTAAGGATATGTAACAGAACTGGCAAACAAAACAATGAAGTCCCTGGGGAAAATAAAAAATAGACTTTGGGGTCAGGGTATGGCACCCCATCATATTGGATTTGAAAACACTCCTAAAAGTGAACAAACAGACCTGGAACTGTGTTAATAAGTTCTTCTTCTTCTTCTTCTTCTTCTTCTTCTTCTGTTGTCATTGGATTTTTGTTGTTTTTGCTTCTGTTTTCATTTGCTGTTTGATTTTGCTCTGTCTTCTTTTGGCCTTATTCTTGTCTTTGCATGACTATCTAGATAACATAGGTGGGATAAACAATCTGGAGGAGCAAACATCAGGACAGATGGTTCCATCTCCCCTTTTCCATGGGAAATAACAGATCTGAATTTCAAAACTATGAAGTCTGTAATATTCAATACAGTGTAGTACTGAAAAAAGAATAGAACTGTAAATCAATGAAATCAAAACAAGTTTAAAATTAAACACTTACATTTATAGTCTATTTAAATAAAATAAATATTTTAAAAATTTTAAACAAAAAATTAAAAGACAAGAAGACTTAATTGGGGAAGAAATGTCTTTTCAACAAATGGTACTGAGATAACTGGATATCTTCATGTAAATAAATAAGATTGGATTCTTATCTTTTACTATATACAATAATTCCCTCAAATGGATTAGAGACTTAAAATATAAAACCCTAACAAAAGCTATAAAAACCCTTAGAAAATAACATAAACAAAATAGCTTAGTATATAAGCCATTGTTTCTTACACATGACACTAAACACACAGGCAACCAAGCAAAAGGTTAATACACACAGATTTCATCAAAACTTAAAACATTTGTCCTTCAAATCACACTATACAGAAAGTTAATAAACACAACATACAGACTAGGAAAAATAGTTACAAACTGCACATAATATAATAGATTTATGGGCTAAGCCCTGGTTGCGTAGTGGTTGTGTGTGGGACTGCGGCCCATTGGGTTGGCAGTTCAAATCCAGCAGCAGCTCTCCAGGAGCAAGGCTGGGTCTCCTACTCCAACCAGAGGGAAGTGATGCCTCCCCTAAAAAAGGAGACTTGTATCCAGAATACATAAAAAATATTTGACTCAAACAATTAATAAAACAACTTACATGTAAATAAAGACTTAAATATGCTTATCTTTAAAGAAGATATTCAAATGGTTGATAATGATATGGAATGTTGATCAATATCACTGGTCATCAGTTACTTTCACACTGCAAGGAGAAACCAATTTACACAAGGAGATTGAGTGATTAAAATCAATAAAAAAGAAAATAACAAATGTCAGGATTCCTTCAGATGTTGCTGATGGAATAGTAAGGTGTTGCAGCTACTATTGTTTAAAAGTGTGTCACTTAATCAAATTAGTAGATAGAGAACTACATTATGGCCCAGTAATTCCACTCTCAGGTATACATCCAAGAGAAAGCATGTCTTTTCACAAAGCATATATTATTTGAATGTTCAAAGAAATATGATAGTGTTATCATATGCTATTGGTCACTTGTATATCTTCTTTGGAGAAATACATATTCAAACCCTTTGTACATTTTCAAATTGCTTTATTTATTTACTTTTAATGTAGAAACAACTTAAATATCCCAATTGATTAATAAGCAGACAGAAGAGGTATGCACATACAATGGAATATCATTGTCTTAAAAGCTATGAAATGTAACACATCAAAATGTGAATAAACTTTAAAAATATACTACATGCAGAAAGCCAGTCACAAAATGCTACATGATGTATGGCTATCTCTTTTTTTGTTTTGTTTTTTGTTTTTTGGGGGGGATCGTCACTGCCCTCTGGTGGTCGTGGGAGATACCCAGCACTTCTCCTGAGAGGTGCCGCTGGATTTCAACCACCAATCCCGTGGGCCGCAGTCCCACACTCAACCACTTACGCCACCGGGGCTCAGGCCCTCAATATCTTACTTGATATTCAGAATAGTTTATTATTGGCTCTCACAGGCTAGAGGAAGGTAGGCATGGGGAATGATGAGCTTAATGGAGACAGGTTTAACCTGTAATGTTGAAAATGTTCTAGAATTAGTGGTAATAATTGCCCAACTGTGAGTATACTGAAAACCACTGACTTGTACATTTTAACTTGGTGCAATTGAAATTTATGTGATGTGAATTATATCTCCATTAAAAATAAGCACACCAGATCTTATACTTTAAATGGATGGATTTTTATGATGTGTGAATTACATGTTAAAGTTAAAATAAAAAATAAGGAGATACCAAATACTGTGATATAATTGAGCTGTAGGACATTGTTTTAAATTCTGACATGACTTTGGAGAATTGTTCTAGTATCAAGTGAATTATCAATTACATATCTTCATATATACATATATGTCTGACACAGTCACTGTCTGATTGTATTGCCCACATTTTAATGACCCAGATATTCCATATGTCCATTCATACTTAGGGAAATATTAACAGAATCCTTTCATACACCTCTACTTTTGCCTCCCCTGGAAAAAATTGGAAATTGAAAGAGAGGAAGGAAGATAGAAACAAAAACAAAAATTCAATAATCCAGATAGTCCTGTGACGGAATCTTGGCAGGTGTCCAAAATCAATTAAATTTAAGATTAGGAACCTAAAAGGTGCATGACAATTGAATGCAATGGGTTCTTCAGTTATATTCTGAACCAGAAATTTATGTAGCTATTATAATAAAGAATACAAGACCTCCAGTGATTTAGTGATTCTGCATTGTTTGAAACCACCAGCTTCTCCACAGGAGAAAGAAGAGTTCTCTACTCCAGTGAAGAGTTACAGTCTTGGAAACCAACAGAGACAATGCTATCCTGTTCTACAGGGCTATCATAAGTCGGAACAAACTAAATACTAGTGAGTTTAGGTTTGCAGTATGGTTTTTTTAAATGAATATTACTAAGCATTCAGAAAAAATGTAAAATATTGATTCAATATTAAATTACTGATTTTGATAACTATATTATGATTAAATAAGAGAACGAAAATGTTTACTGGCTTGTAGGAATAACTCATTCTTGAATGATTGTGAAAGAATGTGTCGAGGGAGAGAATGAAAAATAAAATAAATATGGAGAATTGAAATAAACAATATAGCCTGTCAATCAGGTTGCAGCTTAATGACCTCATTTGGAGGTGTGAAGGAGATAAATAGCTCACTGGAGGCCAGGTACACTCTCTGCTTTGTCTTCCTGCTGACAAGACACATGAAGCCAAGCTGATAGAGCCAGAGTCCTGGAGCTTGAAGAACATGTGGAGAGCTATGCCAGTGCAAAGATACTTCCACCACCACTGGATCCACAGGACTTTCCTCCCACTGGCCTGTGGTCTTCCTTCATTCAGCATTATTGCAAGGCTGCAGAGGACTTGATAGACTGGTGTAGGACATAGGGGCTAATGTAGGACTTAAGACTTGATCTGGATGAGGCTGGATGCTTCTTGATATAATTACTCTTGTTATAAAGCTCTCTCTTACACATTTAGAAGTGACTCCCTGGATTTGTTTCTCTGGTCAACCCAGACTAAAGCACACAGGATCTGTATTTTTACTAATATGATCTTATATTTACCACCTTAGTGTGATTCGTTTTTCATTGTTTTCTGTGTGGGTTCCATCTGTGAAGTATAGGAGGAGAGGGTGTGTAATGATAATAACTGATACAAATTGCTATAGAGAATGCAGGGGTGTGGTAGTGACTATAAAATTGCCCTTGATATGATTGAATGATTGACCTATTCAATTGTATGATATGTACATTATGCACCAAAAGAAAACATTTTGGGGAAAAATGTCTTCTTCCCTGGATTTTCAGGGCTCAAACCCTCTGTTAAGATTGTGTATCTTACTTTATCAAAGCATGGTAAGTCTCAAGTTATGATCAATTTAAGTCTCAAATTGATAAAGTAAAGCATATTTAATCAATCTACCTCAGTGAACTTAAGACACATAACTACAACTAAAATTACCATTGAGTTCAAGTTTCCTTATAGTTTTGCTTACCATTCTAGTCCCAGGAGAACAATATTAAATGAATGAATGGCTCTTATGTGACAAGATCAAGTGGGGGTAGCATCAATGTATACATGCGGAAAACTTCTTTGGTATTATTTCAGACACAGCTAGGCTTTGGGGAATATGTATCTATGAATAAAACAGACATTGCTGACCCTCATGGAAACACTAGTCTAGTGGATGAAAAATAATTCATACAGAATGGAGACATATTTCCAAAATCACCTTAAATAAATCCTACATAAAGGCAAACTATTTTTAGTCTTTCCAAGATCACAGATAAATTACCTACAAGCAATTCTTGCTATATCTTGTCTTTATTCCAGCCATATTATGTAAATGATACATAACTAAAATCTAATTTAAATGCGTGTGAAGAGGATGTGTGAGATGTTGTAGAAATACAGTAGACAGCCTGGAAAGGGAAAGAGAGAATTAACTGTTGACCTAGGAAATACCAAGTCTAGAAACCAACTCTGATTGAGGTAAGCAACATGCCGCCTCCAGAATTGGTGGAAGGACTGGAGAACCAGTCTTGGACAAAGAGCCCGGAACTGAATAGCAGAAGCTACTGGACAGCCTTGTAGAGGCACCAGAGCTTGAGAGAAGGGGCTGCATCTGTTTTCCCTACCCTAGCAGCATGCCACACAAAATCCAGCTTCCAGAGAGCACCCGATTGGCTTAGGTTAGGCGCCTATCCTCTCTGACAAGGAGAGGGCAGATCTCACTGTACCCAAAACACTGGCTGGGAAATACGTGATCGTAAGGCACCAGGTTAATGAAAAAGTCAGAAATTGGTTATCATCTAATCAAACTGGTCATAAAGCTAGTCCTGCCTAGCAGCCCTCCTTTAGCAAATACAGACTGGACCTAAATTGTTCTGGAAGGCACGAGGAAGTTGGCATGAGAAGGTGGCCAGCCTTGAAGCAGCTTCTATGTGAAAGATATCCGTGGTGTTTACAGGATAGATCTGGGTCCTTACTCCATTCATAAATCCATCAAACCATAGCCCACAGTCTGGAAGGGAGATGAATGGACTTCTGAAATATATCCAGGGTTCTGCTCATCAAAGAAAAGGGAACAGATCTGAATAAGCAGATATCAAAAAATAATAATTATTCACCATACTAGATAACCTTTCTGCCCAGTTCCTATATGCAACCTACCTCCAGTTGAACACAGTCTAAATATGGATCAGGTTACTACATCAAACTCTAAGCTCAAGATGTGACTCTTTTTTGGGGGGGGAGGGGTGGAGGCAGGGAATGTCAGGTTTAGATGATCCAGCAACTCTGGATAGATGATCAAATTGGCCAATATAAACATTGAGGAGAAAATATGGTCCACAGCTCCATTTGGAAAAGAAATGAAGACATGCCCATGACCATATCATCATTGTCCATAATAAATCAAATTCAAATTCAGTCATTGCAGTGATTGGGAATCACAGTGACCTTATTGTACACTCTGCTGAACAGAAATAGCCAAGCCTTTCTCCCAGCACCGAAGTGCATGCCTTGTTTAGAGAACACTTAGCCTCTAAGTCTACTCTTGAGAAAGATCTCCGTGGACCACTGATCATCAATATTTTTTGCCAAGTTTGAAATCATTCCCTCGAAAGTGTCTTGGTTCATCTCCAGGGCTGAAAAGAGAAGAGCTGTATATTGTGTGGTCCTGCTCCTTGATCTAGACCTCTATCAGAGGAGTCCTGTCTTCTTGTAGCAGCTGTCTGGACCTCTCCATCTCACTGGCCTCTGTTTAGAACCATGATAGGCAGAGACCTAGAGTGGAAAGCTTGACCCCGCTAAGCCAGTAGAACCTAATTGAACTCCTGGTGACTATATGCCAGCTTTGTCTTTGCAGTGAGTGTCATTGTCTGTCCCCTTTGACGATCAGATTTTACTTAATAGCAGATGCTCACAGGAGAGCCAGCTTCTCCTGGAAGACTATCTTATTTGTTGCTGCACACATCACCTTTCTACTTTTTATTACTAATTTTACCTTCAGACAGATATGTTGCCTTGTCAATCAACCAAGACTCCAGTATTTAAGTTATCTTGTTTTTACAGGCTACAGACTATCTCTAGAACAGTTCTTTTTTTTTTTTTTTCAGTTTCTTTGCTTTAAGACAAATGAGAATCTGTACCAGATTCTTCTGACAAGTACCAATCGTAGTCAAAAAACTTCACATTTTTCTTCTGAGTTTCTGGAGGACTTGAGCCCCAGTTGTTAAGACTACAGTTTAAGAAGTGTTTCTCCTTTGCATAATAATGATGGCTAATTTCCCCAACCTGAACAAATGAGTCTTTTTTGCCCTCTATCCTTGCTCTCCTGGATAATTTCTCATGTTAAACTGTGTCACTTGCAAAGCCCTACTTCTTACTCAAATTTCTATGATAATTGGGGCTCTTTGGTTACAAGCACAGAAGTTGTTCTCGTCCATTTATTCAGAAAAACAAGTCTCCTGGAAATATGAGTATAGGAATAGTGCACCGATGGGCTGGTAACCAGTTCAAATGAGGAATTGAGGTAAAACTTCAAAGATCATGGAACAGGAATTAATTAGTATTTTTATATCACCAGTAGTATGCATTGCAGGGAAAAGAAAGATGAGGGTCTCGTCCTATAAAGGTATACAGTCTCAGAAGGCTTATGGAGCATTTCAACTCTATCCGCTAGTGTACAATGAGTTACAAACAGATCCACAAGAGCAGTTGGTGTGGGTAGTAGTATAAAAAAGCTATACATTTTTCATCTATATATTATCTGCTCAATATTTAAGGACAGTAAGGTTCATTGGTCAGCACAGAATACCTATAGTCCCCTGAGACAGAAGAGAGGGGAAAAAATCTCAAATTCTACAGGCTGGCAAAAACAGTCCATATGGAGAAGAAGAATTTCTCAAAGGAAATAAGAATGCTGTTATTATGAGTGAAAATGAATACTGATGGGGGGAGGAATCACTTCAGAGAGAAGAAAGTTGTGCATTTCTTTAGGACTTTGTTAGAGGCAGCATCACAAGCAATTTCCATCTGCTCCAACACCAACATTCTTGTATACACTTCCTGTGTTAGTCCAAATAGACTAGAGAAACAAATTCATATGTGTATGAGAAAGAGGTTTAGATACGAGAACAATTAAACATTGAGAATACATCCGAGTCCTGTCCAATCCAAGGTCAAAAGTCCGATATTAGCCCATATGTCTGATATCAATCTATAAGTCCTCTTCAGACTCACAAAGCATATGTAATGACATCAGGACAATCACAAGCCAGTGAGTGCAGTCTTGTGCACCTAGCAGTGGCAGAAGCATCTCAGTGCTGTACTGACAGGGGTCTCCCCAAGGCTCCTCAAGTTTGTCTTGTGTCTTGTCAGCTGCAATGTCTCCCACAAAGTCAGCCTTGAGTCTTGTCAGTAGAGCATCTCCAAGGCACTAAGTCGTTAGTCTCACACACCCATAGGAGAAATACAGACAGATTTCCCAGAATTCTCAGGAGAAAGCCATGCCCACACAGAGGTTTCATTGAGACTATCTCCAGATTGACAGGCTAGACTCCACCCCTTCTAATCCTGAAATTGATGACAGATTAGGCTCTGCCACACTTCCAGATAAATCAGAGGGCTTTATAAATCCATACACTAATTTTATTCTGGGAAGGTGTGAGCTTTAACAGTCCTACCTTTATAAAACCAGCAATAATCATGAAATACCTTGAACAGTCACTACTTAACAACTGCTATTTCCAGAAATGACACAACCCAGAAGATCATGAATCTGTAGCTGTCATTCTGGTAGTCCTTAGTGTGGACTTCCATGAGAGCATCACTGGATCACCCAACCTGCAGAAGACACTATCCACGGCAACTAATTTAAGGTTGGGAACATGACCCAAAGTAACCACTTACCAGACTCCCTAGGCCTTTGGAAGAGAGGGAAAGATGGAGGTTTGTTTTTTACTATTTCCTTAGAAAGTGAACTATAAATGCTTGAGGAACTGTAAGCCCAGATCTCCTGAGGAGAAACCCTACCTGACCATGAAACCAATGCATAATAAAGCAGCACTGCTAAAAAAAAAAAATGAGAGCAGCCATTGACATCATTTGAATACCTTCACCTAACCATTACTGAAATTAGACCTCCTTTTGGATTTTTTCATTGTGTAAATCAATTAACTTTTTTTTTGTACTCAGCTTCATCTGAATTGGGTTTCATTACTTTCAAACAAAAGAGCCTAAACTGATCAGCAAAAGCAATTCAGAAGCAGAATAACTCTTAGGAAAACAAAATTTGTTTGCAACTAAAATCCTGTTTTTGTTTGCAACTAAAATCCTGTTTAACTTTATAGCTGCAAATGCTAGATATCAACATTATTAAGAGCTTGCACCAAATAATAATAAATATCTTCATAAGTTCCCTTAAGATCTCTAAAGCCCAAGGAAAATTTAACTCATATTCCAAAGGTTGTGTGATTTACATGTCTTTTTTAATAAAGACACATTCTTAGAACTAAATATGAGACCCCAAATTGAAAGGTAAAAACAAAAAAATACAAATATACACTAAAATTCAGTAGCAGAGATGATAGAGATAAATCATACACTTTGTGGTGTCCCTCTTCCTAAATTTCAGAAATTTCAATTTTTTCTCTGGCCAAGAAAATACTAAATTAATCCATACTATTTGGATCACATTTCTTATATTTTTACCTGGAACTGAAAGGTAAATTCAATTCTTCTCACACTGAAGCCATATCAAGAATGAAAATCTACTCCATTTCTTAATGGCTGTAGAGATGATTTCTTTTTAAGCCTCTTCCTACAGAAACCCTCCCAGAGATGCTTCTTTGTGGTTAGTCTGGCAAACAGGTGGATATTAGGAAAGCATTGTGTGCAGGCATCTTCAACAGTAGAAACATGAATTATTTCTTCATTTATTCACTCATGGTGAGATACTATATCTAACGTCAAAGCATTTGTAAGCATTGGTTCTCCCTTGAATTATGCCTTTGAAAAATGGGAAGATGAGTGATATCATAAAAATTCTTGGGAAAAAAATTAACAAAAAATGGATTTATAAGTTAATGGAAGTTTTCCACAAAGTTTGAGAAGTATCTTATAGAGTCATATCAGCAAGAATTCCACAAATTCCTAAGTTCTTTATTGAATTGACTAGCAACAGGCTGAAGCAGATAAGAGTCAAATGCTCATTGATGTTGATGGTAACATATGAAAATAATTGTGTAAATATATATATATTGGATGTGTGTGCGTGTGTGTATGTGTTAGAGTAAAAGAGAGAGAACAAGATAGCTTCAAATACCTTTTAAAGTCAATGAGAAATATCGAAGCATATTGAACTTGTTCAGTGTTTTTTCAAAAACTAAAACAATCACCATTTCTTAATCTTTCTTAGTTTTCATTCCTCCAATCATTTTATCACGCCTCTGAGATTTCCTCAAGTACTGCCTTGGCTCCCTCAATAATAATTGATGTAGGAAATTATCAGTTTGAGCCACTCAGAAGAGAAAAGCCACAGTATGCTTTTTGCTTTTAGAAAAAGAAAAATCCTACAGTTTCCTTTCACAGTTTATGATAACAATTCCTAGTTTTCCTGCCTATAATAAATTATTCATCATTCAATTTGCATTTTCTTCCCAAGTAATTAGCTCAGCATGCATTGCCTCCAATTTTTCATTCTGCTTATTTCTGAATGCTTCCTTTTATAAAGGTCACTCTGACCAGATTTAAAAGTTAATTCATCATTTGTCATATAAAAAAATAGGATGACATATTTCAAGGAGGGTGTGGGGAATTGAGTCGGACCTCCTGGCTTCATGACGGAAAATAAAGATTAAGCCGATCGGCCCAAGTTCAATTTCTTTGAGGCAGAATCTAGCTTCCGACCTTCTTTACTCTCCTACTGTACTCAACTTCTCTGCTGGGCTCGGTAATTCAATCCCACACAGAACTCACAGACATTCACTCATGATTAGTAGCTGTGTTAGGGAAGTTAACGGGCTACTTATAAGGATTTTAGAAGCCACAGGGGTCTGGTTGGGAGAGTCTCTTCTCACTTTGTACCAGCAGGCAAGTCTCATTGACCTCCTGAGCGACATAGTCCCTCGGCCTATGCCCTATCCAGGCAAGTGTTATAAACCTCCTTTAGCACTGGGAAATGCCCAAAGGGCACCCCACTCGAAAGCCATCCTAAGAAGTCCACCTAGTTGTCCCATCACCTGAATGCTACTGCCTCTTGCTGCTGCCTCTGTCATTGCCCCCTCTCTGCATGCAGGGATCTCAGGGTCCAAATTGTATGCTCTGTTTGTGACTATGCTTTCTTGATGGTTATGAAATCTTCCCTTCCGGCTTCTGAAATGGTTCCCTTAATAGCCCCTGGAATTGCCAAACTGACCAATCCCCACTCTAGAATTCCATTTTCATAAGCTTCCACCCAGTCAACTGTTAGGAATTGTAGAGACTTTGGTTAGAAGGGCCAAATGTAAGCTACTGACTGCATCATATGGACAAAATAATGGACATGGTCCTTTTCCAGCTCTAAAGTGCTAGGGGATCGGTGGAGTCAGGTATGTCCTGGTTACAATCAAAAGCTACAACCTTCATTTCCCCCTTACTTCCCATGCTCTGTAAATCACAAATAATTGAGTCAATTGTTTTCTGGTTTCATAATATCTTTCAGAATCTGGGAATAAAATTTTTTCTAACCTTCTCCATTGTTCATTGTTCTTAAATGAGAACATGTGTATTTTGTATTTCGTGGTTCGGTTTTCTTCCAATTTAATTGCATAAAAATCTACAAAACTAACTTTCCTTAATGTTAGACATGCTCCTTTATATTAAATGTTATCTCTAAAACTTGGTCTCATAAATTAGGCCACCTGCCTGCATTACATCCTCGTGTGAAGATCCAGGGGGAAAATATCATTCTCTGACTCTGCCAATGATTTTCCCAGCTAAAAGCATACTTGAGAAGCTTCATAGCAGCTAAGGGTGGAGATGCATGCCTTGGCTGGCTGCATGCCTGACTTTGAGGGGAAGATGCCAAGTAATTAAAATGAGCAGTCCCTCTGCTGTGGCAGGATGTTCTGCTAGCTAAGTCTACAATAGAGATGTTGCTTCTCCCTCAGTCTTTTCAACTGCTAGGCTTTTAAATTCTCAAGCCAGAATTCAAGAAGCCACAAAATATTCAATGAAAATGCAACTCAAGAGTGTGCCCCAGTCCTGCCTCTCTCCACAGCTGGTTTCTGAGACAGGGGACCGCAGAGAATGACATCAAGAGATCATTCCCAGAAATGAACTGCACAAATTCTAAGACATCTGTTCAGTTTAATTGAAATGAAGACCTTTTTTCAATTGTTTAACCTAGTCATGGTTAAAAATCTAAAAATATGAGGGGAGAACATATCTAGAATCTCCCTGTAAGCTATTCTGCATGCCACAAAGCCAACAGTTCAAAAATCACCAGCAGGAGAAAAGATGGAAATTTTTACTCCTACCAAAATTTCTAGCTTCAGAAACCCACAAAGGCAGTTCTACCCTGCCTGAGGCGGTCCCTATTGAGTCAGAATCAACTTAATAGCAGTGAGTTATGCATTGAGAATGCTTGATTAGAGATTGTAATAGATAATTTTATGTCAACTTAATGATACTTAAAAGTGTAGGGGTAGTGTTCAACCTGTCAATCAGGTCACCATCAGTGTGATGGTGCCTCCGTAGAGTCTGGTCTTCTCAACCCTCTCACATTCCTTACTTACTGGCCCTGAGAGCTGTTGGAGCCCTGCTACTTTCTCCAACCTTGGATCCACGTGACTTTGCACCCTGGGTTCTTCCTGCATTCTGCATCATGGCTGCATGAGTCTGAAAGGAGGGTTATGAAGTTGATAGACTTGAATTAGAATGGCCTGAGATGTTTTCTTCATCTAAAACTCTTTTTAAAACTTGTATGAGTATCTCTGAATTAGTTTCTCTAGACAACTCAACTTATTAGAGATATTAATTAACCTGTGTCATAGTCTGAGTTTTGCAGAGAAGCAAGTCAGTTTTAACTATCACAACCCATGAAACAGCTTCTGACGAAGTAAGTGAGATTCTCTAAATAACTACCTCAAGACTCAGGTAAAAACATTATAACAATTTTAATAGAACCACAGCACTCTCAGTCCTAATTCTTTTGTCCTATTCTTTAAAAAAGAAAGAAAGAAAAAAGGTCGCTGTTAAGTTGGTTTCAACTCATGATGACATCATTTATGTCAGAGTACAACTGAACTCCATGGAGCTTTCAATGGTTGAATGTCCAGAAGTGGAGAGGCCAGATTTCATTCTAGGTGGATTATAAGACTTGACACTCCAGTAAGCAGCCAAATGGATAACTTCTTGTGCTACTCTTATTTAGGAAAGGAAATTTAGTCTGAAAGTGATCTGATTGGGTGGTATAACCCGCCCTCCCTTTTCTGTAGGATTTAGGAGTTTGGATAGAAACAACAGATATTCATCTCATCTACAACATTGTCTTTTCTACTGTGTCACTCATCAGTATCACATTAGCAAACAAACAAAACAAAGACAATGCCATTGAATTTATTCTAACCCACAGTGATCTAATAGGGGATTTCAGAAGGTGCAATCTTTAGATGGAGCAGATAGCCTCATCTTTCTCTATGGAACTGGCAATAGGAGGCTTGAAATAGTAACTTTGCAGTTATAAGTCCAAGGTTGTTAGTGACACCAGGTTCTCATTATGGATTACAAGTCAATATAAAGAAGAGAAAACCCCTCACAACTGAACCTATAGTTATCAGCACCATAAACGGAGAAAAGGTTGATGCTGTCAATGATGCTGTCTTGCTTAGATCCACAATTTATGCTCATGGAAGCAGCAGTAATGAGATCAAAAGACATATTAGCTTTGACAAATCTGCTGCACTGGACCTCTTCAGGGTATTGAAGAGCAAAGATATTACTTTGACTTCTATGATGCACCTGAAACAAGCCATAGTGTATGCAATTGTCTTGTATGCATGTGGACGTGGAAGTGGACGTGCAACTGGACCTTGCAGAAAAGAGACAGAAGAATATATGCACTGAATGGTGTTGCTGGTGAAAAACACTGAAAGTATGGACCGCTAACAGGACAAAGTGATCTGTCTTGGAAGAAATATGGCCAGAGTGCTTCTAAAGGGAAAGAATGCCAAGGTTTTTCTCTTACATATTTGGACATGTTTTCAGGAGAGTCCAGTCCCTGGAAAAGAACATCATGTTAGGTAGGGTGGAGGGGTATTGATGGAGAGGATTTGCCATGGTTTCCAAAAATGGATTTAGGCAAAGGGACGATGGTGAAGATGGCACAGGACTGAACAATGTTTCATTCTGCTGTGCATGAGATCTCTATGGGTCGGAACCAGCTCGATGGCACCTAACACCCAGGGGTCCCTATAAAACTTATAACCTAAGCTTAAGATTTTGAAGTTTAAATATCTATTCTCTTTCAACTAAATAACACTAAGATGAGGACCACTAAGAGTTCTGGGACCACAGTGATTATGCTTTGCATAGTTCAAAAGAACAGCTCGGCTTTCTCATATAGCGTTCAGAAAAGTTGGCGTTGACTGGATGGCAGAATGAGTGAGCAGGCTTTCTTGCCTTTTCAGGAATCCTGGCATCATAATAAGTTACTCCTTGGGCTTCTAACCTCAAGGTCAGCCGTTTGAAACCACCAGCAGCTCTAAGGAAGAAAGGTGAGGTTTCCTACTCCTGCAAAGAGTTAAACACACACACACACACACACACACACACACACACAGAGCGATTCTCACCTGTCCAATAGGACCACAGTAGATCGGAATGGACTCAATGGCAGTGAGTTGGGTTCAGGAAGACCGGTTTAAGGGCACACCTAAATCCATTATAACACCACATCTGTGCTATACTAATCAGACTTCACTGGTTAGCAGGCAACCTATTTATCAGTTTTAAAAATTGGGTGTGAAAAGGTTTTTATAGAATTTTCAACACTATTTCCAAAATCAGGCATAAAAACACAGCTACATTTAAATAGACAACACAGGATCCCCAATCTCACATTTCCACAGTATCAGGCTCAGATTCAGAGAGATAAATCTCATATCCCTCATCATTAAGAGAGATGCTCTCATTTCATCAAGCATTCTGATTTGCAGTGACTGGGGAGAAAGTATGTTCTGTGAAGTCTTGTGACAGAATGTGTTAACAGCTGAAGCCGAACAGCTTCAGGGCTGCAGCAAAAGAATATATTTTAAAACATATAAAACGTATTCCTCCAATAAATCCACATTACTAGATATGTTGGATTTATTGACATCATAATCATACTAAAAGTAAAATAAAACCATTATACGGCAAACCATTTTATTATTACACTTGAAATGACTGAAAGCAGGGCAGTACATTGTTAAAAGGAAAGTCTTTGTGGCCTTATACATTGATGATGAGAATATAACTCAGTTTAAACTTTTTAGGGGAAGAAACCGGCATTATGTATCAAGAGTCCTCAAATATTAAAATATTGGATTCAGGGATACTTCTTTTAGGCAGATAATCAGAAATATAAGCAAAGTTTCCATTCAAATATAGGAGTGGCAACATTCTTTATTGTGGACAGAAGAAACTTCTTAAAAGCCCTAATACTCAGAACCAGGGGTCAGCAATTATTTTCTCTAGCATCAAAGAGTAACTATTGCAGGCTTCATACATTGCTTCTTCTATATCTGTCATTATGCCTGTTTCATTTTTGTACTACTACTAATTTCCATTTGGAGTGTGAGAGCCACAACAAACCATGCATGGGCAAAGCTCTGTTCCATTAAGCCTTTATTAATAGACAGTGAAATTTGAACTCCAGATGGAGTGCTAAGGATATACTTTGGGGCCAGGGTGTGGCACCCCATCCAACTCAACGAGGGGACACTCCTGGAAGTCAGTGAACAGATCTTGAACTATTTATAAGTTTTTATATTGCTATTATTCTTATATTTTTACATACATATTGGACATTAGAGTTTTTGTTGTTGGTGATGATATTATCATTGTTCTATTTTCTTTGGTTGCTTCATTTTATGATGCTTTTTGTGTACATATTGCTTTCTCTGAAAGTTTGTCTAGATAAATTAGACTGGATGAACAGTCTGGAGGTGAAAATTATGGGACTGATGATTCTGGGGGGACATGGGGGAAGGGGAGGAGGGAGAAAGGAGGTGATGTTGACCAGCCCAGGGGTAAGGGAACAGTGACTGAAAATAAGAGACAAGGTGAGGTCTGATAGGGATTGAAAAAGAGTAATACACCAGAGAGAAAATACTGAAACCCAAATGGAGGTTGAGCATGATAGTAGGATAAGAGGAAGTATAAGGAAATAGAGGGAAAAACTGGAAAGTAAAGGGCATTTATAGAGGTTTAAATACAGGCATGTACATAGGTGCATATATTTATATATGCCAATGGGGGGTAGATCAATGTGCATATATTTATAGGGTTAGTATTATGACAGCAGATGGACATTGGACCCCCACTCAAGTACTTCCTCAGTGCAGGAACATTTTGCTCTATTAAATTTGCATTTCATGATGCACACCCTTCTGACACAATCATTGAAAACAAATGTGTACATTGAAAAAGCAAATGTGGTGAAGAAACTGATGGTGCCCGGCTATCAAAAAATATTAGCATCTGGGGTCTTAAAGACTTGAAAGTAAGCAAGAGGCCATTCAGCTCAGAAGCAACAAGGCCAAATGGAATAAACACATCCGTTTGTGCAACCATGAGGTGACAAAGGGATCAATTATCAGGTCAAGAACTAATGATCCATCATAACATTAAATGCTCACTTTCCTGATATGATCACTGATGACAAATATGTGCATAAACAAATGTGGCAAAGGAAGCTGATGAAGCCCAGGTATCAAAACATATAGCATCTGGGGTCTTACAAGCTTGAAAATAAACAAGTGGCCATCCAGTTCAGAAGCAACAAAGCCCACATAGAAGAAGCACATCAACCTGTGAGACCATGGGGTGTCAAAGGTGTATCAGGCATCAAAGAATTGAAAATTATATCATTATAAATGAGGAGGAGTGCAGATTGGGGACCCAAAGCCCATCAATAAGTGAAGCAACATCCTCTTACAGAGGGGTTGCAGCAAGGAGATGATCCAGTCAAGGTACAGTGTAGTAACAATGAAATATGCAATTTCCCTCTAGTTCTCAAATGCTTTCTCCAACCCACTATCATGATCCCAAATCTCCCAGACAAATCCAGCTAGATCAGGGGATGTAAAATGGAGTCGGACACATGTGGAATTTAAGATAGATGATTCCTCAGGGCTAGTGGTGGAAGTGGTGATACTGGAAGGATGAAGGGATGGTGGAATGGGAAGGTGGAACCAATACCAGGGATCTACATATAACTTCCTCTCTGGGCTACAGACAACAGGGAAGTGACTGAAGGGACATATTGGACAGTGTACAATATGAAAAAGTAATAACAATTTGTACATTATTAAAGGTTCATGGGGGAGGAGGGAGGTAAGCAAAATAGGGAGAGCTGGTGCTGGGATCCTAAGTGGAGGGAGGATGTGATGATGACAACAAGTGTGCAAATGTGGCCTGCATACAATTGATGTATGTATGGATCATGATGGGAGTTGTATGAGCCCCCAATAAAATGATTTATAAAAAAAAGGAGAGGGAAGGAAGAGCTTATACCAAGGATTTAAGTAGAAAATATTTGGAAATGATGATGTATTGATGTTATAAGAGCTGTTAGAGCCCCAAATAAAATCATTGGGAAAAAATTCACAAAATATTATGATGGCTCTTATCTTTTTGTCAATCTTTTAAAAATTTTTAAATCATTTTTACAAAAAACAGGAATAGGCCATATTTATCCAACAGACCAAAAATTGCTGACCCCTGGGTTATATCATCATTAAAATTTTACATTATTTAATCTTGAATTAAATTATATAATTTGATAGAAATTATGCATGAGAAATGAAGGGAGGTGGTCAGGAAAAGAAGTACATATGGAGATAGGTACCTCCATATATGGATAATTGTTTTTCTCTGAACCATGAGTTTGTTCCAATTCAAAGTCATCTGATGTACAAATAAATGAAACATTGCTCTGTCCTGCATTAATTCCACAATTGTCTTTGAACCCATTGTTGTATTCACTGCATCAATACCTCTCTTTAATGGTCTTCCTTATCTTGTCTTTCATTTTGCCATGCACGATATCCTTTCCCATGAATTGATCTCTCCTGACAACGTGTCCAAAATGTGCAACGGAGTCTTGTCACCTGTTCTTCTTCCAAGACAGATTCATTTTTCTGGCAGCCCTTTCTATACTCTCAATATTCTTCTCCAACACCTTAATTCAAGTGCACCAATTCTTATTTGGCTTTCATTTTTCACCCTCCAAATTTCACATGCATATGAAGCAATTGAAAATACCATGTCTTGCATGAGTCATATTGGTCCTCAAAGTGACATAGTTGCTCTTCAACACTTTAAAGAGGTCTTATGTTGTAGATTTTTCCAAACATGTCATTTGATTTCTTGACTGCTGCTACCACGAGAATTGAAAATGAATCCAATTCTGATGCCTCATTCTTCCTCATACTGTCCAGTTTCTTGGGTTATTTGTTCAGCTTACAGATTGAATAAGTATTATGAAAGGACACAAGCCTGACACACACCTTTTCTGTTTTTAAATAATACAGCAATCCCATGTTCCACATGAACATTATGCTCAATGTTATCCATAGTTTCTATAAGCTGCACAGTCAAAAGTATTGTGTTGTCACATAAGTATACCTCTACCTTCAGCCAAGATCCATCCAATGTCAGCAATGATATCTTCCATGCTACATCCGCTTCTGAATCCAGTTTTAATTCTGACAGTTCCCTGTTGATGTATTGTTGCACTATATTTTTGTTATCTTCAGCAAAATTTTACCTACATGTGATATTAATTATATTGTTCTATTTCTGAACTCTAATGGATTGCCTTCTGTTGAATCAGCACAAATGCAGATTTGTCCCAATCAGTTGGCCAATCTATCAAATTTATTGACATAGATAAGTGTTTCCACTGCTTTGTTAGCTTTTTAAAATATTTCACTTGGTATTCTGTCAATTCATGGATGCTTGTTTTTCACTAATGCCCTCAGTGGAGCTTGAACTTCTTCCTTCAATGCAATATGTTCTTCATCATATGCTACCTATTAACATGGCTCAATGCTGACCATGCTTTGCCGCTTCTTGAATCATCCAATATTTTGCCCATGAAATAGGTTCGTATTATTCTTCAGTTCTTTCATTTTACAATATGCTGGAAGTCTCTCCCTTTTGGCTTTCCAGCTCCAGGTCTTTCCTATTTCATTCTGGTGCTTTGTCTTCCTGAGCTGCCCTATGAATTGCTCTATTCAGCTCCTCTACATCACTTCTGCTATTTGCTTAGCTACTCTATGATCAAAAGCAAATTTCAGGGTCTTTTCTGACACAGACTTTGATACTTTCTTTCTTGTCTTGTCCTTTCAATGACCTTTGGTTGTCTTCAAGTATGATATTCTTGATATCGCTCCATAGCTTGTCAGGGTTTTTTTTTTGTCATGAGTGCTCAATATGTCAAATCTTTTGCGGGGAAGTTCTTCAAAATAAGATAGATATGTGTGTTTTGGCTCTCTTAGGCTTGTTTTAGTGGTCTTCAACTTCAACCTGAAATTCTGAGTGAACAGTTTACGATCTGATCCAAAGTTAGTCCCTGGACTTGTTTTCTCTGCTAATATTTAGCTTCTCCGTGGTCTCAATATGGATGTAGTCAATTTGATTCCTGTATGTGCCATTGGACGAGGTACATGTGTACATTCACTGTTTTGTGACTGAGAATGAATTTTCAATGAAAAACTCTTTGGTCTTGCAAAATTCTACCATGCTATCTCCAGTTACATTTCTATCACAAAGGTCATATATTCTAACTACTGTTCTTTCCTCTATTTCCAACTTTTATATTACAATAACCAATAATGATCAATGTATCTTGATAGCATGTTTGCAAACTGAAGAAACCTATGAAATTCTTCAGTTGCTTCAACACAAGCTTTAGTGGTGAGTAAATATTCATAATATTTGCATTAAGTGAACTTCCTTATAGGTATATAGATATCATTTTTGATAACATATAGATATCATTTTATCAGACCAGCATTGTACTTAAAGATAGAGCCTCAGGTGTCTTTTTTAAGATGGATGTGCTTCTAGTTCTCTGAATTTGTTATTGCCAGCATTGTAAACTATATGACTATATATGACTATAAACTATATGACTATCTGACTCAAAGTGACCAATACCAGTCCATTCCAGGTCCCCAATGATGAAGATGTCACTCTTTGTTCATATCAGTGCTTCATTGGTGACTTACAGCTTCCCTAAAGTCTTACTACCTATATTGCACATTGTGGTTATTAATGGATATTTCTCACCATTTCTTCTCATTTTAAGTTGTGCTCTGTCCACATATGAAGATTCCCAAAAGTTATACTCCAACCATGTGAACTCTATCTGAGGATGCAGTCTTCCCCAGTCATATTTTGCATACCTTCCCACCTGAGGAGCCCATCTTCTGACACTGTATCTGACAATATTTTGCTGCTGTTCCTAAGGTTTTCAGTAGGTACATGATAGATAGGTAGATGATAGATAGATGATAGATAGATAGATAGATAGATAGATAGATAGATAGATAGATAGATAGATAGATATTAGGTATATTGGAAGAAAATATACCAAAGTGATTATGGGTAATTTTATTTTATTTCTAATATAATTTTTGTTTTCTCAACTAAACATGTTGTTTTATGATAATAATGTGATGTTTTTAAGGAAAACTTCTTTTGGCTAAATAGATTAGATTCTTTTTCTTTCATTCACTCCTTACCTTTTGGTTTTCAAAAATTATTAATAAAAACTCTCATTTTTAGTCAATAACTTTTAAATAGTGCCTTTTTCTAATCTGAAGCTAACCATTCACTTGTTTTTGAGTCATATACTTTTTAGAATGAAACAGTTAGGTCTTGTGCCAAATTCAGTCTGTTTTCTTTGCTCTTTTATTTCCTTCCAGTCTCTCCTTCTTAATTGTCAGGTGCCTTTTAGTCTTTCCCCAGCTATCTCATCTCCCACTGTTCATACCACCAACTCCCCCAATAACCTGCAAGTAGCCAAGATGTTCAGATGCACCCTTCTTACAGTAGGTGCTCTCCATGCCAAACCCATATTCAAGTAGCCTGTCCCCTCATCTTCAGCAAACCTGTTATCAGCTCATTGTCAATTAGCAAAACACATCATTCACTGAACTAAGACTGGGTGTTTATAACTGATCATAACTCACTCTACAGTACTTCCAGAAATATTTTTGTATTTATTTTTTAAAGAGTTTTGGAATCTTACTGTCTCAACTCAGTTGAATAATTAACTGATGGGAGATTTTCAGGCATTCAAGCCAGTGTTTTCCAAGTCAATCCTGTGAACTGTTATCCGATGGGCTGTTACCAGGAAAGAAAATGGAGAAACATTTGCTGTGGGGTGATGCTGCATAGGATACTCCACTGTGAGATGCAACAATCACAATAACATAGTCTCTGGGTTATCCAAAAGTAGACAGCTAATTCACTGTCCAGTAAGCTGACTTGCCCAAGCTTCCTCACCTACTCTTTAAAACAGGAACACATAAACATCCAGAAGAAGTAGAGTTTCCAAGAAATGCTCTTGAAGCTAGTCTGGCCTAACTGATAGAGCTGATTAGGTAAGAGCAGATGGGAATAAAAAGTTCTTGCATTATTCTGGTGAGATAGTAATAGTTTGGCTACGAACCCAATGGCTAGAGGTTCAAGTCCACACAGAGGCACCACAGGAAATTCTGCCAATCTACTTATGGAAAATCAGTCATCGAAATCCCTAGGAAGCACTTCTATGCTGGCACGTTACAGAATTGGCATGAGTTGGAATTAACACGATCCTACATTCAATTTTGAAAGTCTCAAACAGAATCAAAACCATTCAGCCCTTGAGGTAGAAATTCTTCAGGCTACATCAGCAATGCTTTGATTCAATTTTTTGTGCAATTCTCTGAGTGCCTTCAGCCTCATCCTACTCTACTTGCTGCTTTTCCTTCTCCCAAACTCTCAGACTGCAAGCTTCGTAAACTATCATTCTTGTGCATTCTCATTATTGCTGAGTGCTCGTTCACTAATTAGGCCTTCCATTTGAAAGAAAAGCATCATAGCTTCCTGAGGTTGCTGCCAAAAGTTAGCATATGTTTTGTTTATTAGAGGGTCACAGCTGGCATTTTTTGGAAAATTGCCTTACATCTGCAAAAACATATGCATCCAACAGTGATGAGATTAGATGTTCTCCCAGGTTTTTCGTTTGTTTGTTTGTTTGTTTCCTAAGAACCGAGCACATCCAATATAAGGTCTTTACTGAATGCACTAATTGTTTCTTTCAAATACTCCATCACCAGGATGGTTCAGCATTAACCTGTAATTCAATTAATAGCTTTATAGAAAACCATGTCTTTTTCTTCAGACAATTTCCTGCAGTCAGTCTATAGGGCAGATAAGCTATTGCTGCAGCTGCTGCTTAGGCTATCATCCATTGAAACCAGTGATTTTTGACTTGTGATACATGATGCTTATAACTAGAGCGTAAAGAAACACAAGGTCAAATGTGTCCATCAGTGTCTCAACCACATTAGAATGTTCTGGATTTGTTCTTGGAATTTTCAAGTAAACTTCCTTCTCAAAGAAGATAGGCTTGACATACTTTCTGACAAATCTTTTCTCACAAATCTTGAAGATGTGCAGTTTAACCCAAATTACTAGAGCGGACCTGATGACATGGTGGGTTTATTGTTGGACAGGCAGCCATAAGGTTTGTTTTTGCTGTTGTGGTGGTAGTGGAAGTTGATGCTTCTGTTGCTGTTGTTGTTAGGTCCCAAAATAGCCCCATGCACAACAGAATGAAACACAGCAAGGTTATGTGTCATCTTCACAATTGTGCCTGTGCCTGAGCCCATGGATGCGGCCACTGTGTCAGTCCGAGTCAGTCTTTGAAGGTCTTCTCCTTTGCTGCCCCTCCACTTTACCAACCATGAGGTTCTGGGACTGGACCTTCTCCAGGGACTGATCTCTCATGAAAACATG
>PVJH01020343.1:0-40877 GCA_004026705.1 Nesogale talazaci | reverse complement strand
GAAGATTAAGGAACCCTAATAGTGCAATGGTTAACAGCTCAGCTGGGACCTAAAGGATGTGTAATGTGACCTAACACCTCCGGTCGCTGCCTAGAATAAGATATGACAGTATGCTTCTTTCTGTATAGATTATGATCTTGGAAACACAGTGCACTGATTCACCTCTTATTTCAGCAAATATATAGGGTTTCTTATTGCTGGAATCGTTTTCACAAAACTTGTTTTACATGAGTTTATTGTTGGTGAGTAAGGAAAAATAGGTGTATTTATTTAAAACATTAATTGTGGGTGAGATTCTGTAGTGATAATTCATCCTGTTGGCTGAGGTATAGAAGATTGAGGTACTTGTGAGACAAGATACTTGTAGGACTATGAAGAGGCTGTTGAATACATTAGTCTGGTTTTCCAAGATGACATCGAGATTGGATATTGAGGGGATGTTGAAGGAGATATTTTAAAAAATGGGTGAGATAACCTAGTGAAAGTGAATATGTAGCTGAAAGGAACCCCTCACAGTGTGATAGCATTGAGGGGAGGGCCATACTTCAAGATAATCAGGACCCAGGCTCAGGAATTTGCCCAGTGAAGCAAAAAGGTCAAGCATAAGCAGATGAATTTCAAGAGGAAAATTCAGTTGCATTGAATACTGTAGATATGAAAAGGATAGTTGACCTTGGGTTTGACAGCATGGATAGCATAATGATCCAGACTGATGGGAGCAGAAGTTCTCCCACGGGAAAATCTGAACTGTGGACATGAACAGCAAATATAGGACAGTTTCATTAAGGGAATGCTTTTTAAGATCGCATGATCACAGAATGTTGTGGGGTGGAGACAGGTGTGACTTTCTGAGAAGCAGTAACAGGGAATTTTGTATTCGAACAAATACTTATGCAGGAGGCATTAATTGAAAGATCAACATCCATGGGAAGATAATGAGAGAAAGAGATGGTGTGTACAATAAAAGGTTTTTTTCCCCTTTGATAGATTTTTTTAAAAGAAGACTATTGTATAACAAGTGAATAAGAAGTGGAAATAAATATCAGCGTTGATATCCCATAGGATATGGTCACTGAAGGTGGATACACTAATGGGAAGACCGAGTACAGTGATTTTGTCTTATTTGATGAGTAGTTATAACTGTGATGTCTGAAATTCATCTCTGAGGAAATAGTTGAAGGAACTCCTGAATTCCAGTTGGTAAAGGTTAGAAGAAGAGTAAGAAAAGAATTGAATGCTTTGAATCATAGAATAATTCATTTTATTCTGATAAGTATTTCAGTTACATCAAGACTGATTACGTAAGAAAACTTGAGTTACAAAGGGAAACTCTATGTTGAAGTTCACAATATTTATTAACTAGGACCCATAGGAAAAGCCAAAAGCCTAGATAGCATTGTGGCTCCTCACTGGGCTGTGACTCAGAGGTCATCAGTTCAAATCCATCAACATCTCCTCAGGAGAAAGATGAGGATGTCTAGTCCTGCAGGGAGTAACAGACTCGGAATTCTAGCCTGTCCTGGAGGGTTCCCGTGAGTCGGCCCTGCCTTCATGAGAGTGACTTTGGTTTTTCATTTGGTATAGCGTATGGGAGAAAAAACAACAGTGACGAGTACACAGATATATTAAAGTGATGCTCAAGGAGAAGTGAACGTCTCTGTGCTTTTTTGGAATGTGTGGTTCCAAAAGCAAAAGAGACATTAGAGAAAATATGCTATTAAATGGTAACGGATGTAACTTCTTTGCCAAGAATTGTGGCTCAGTGGGGATCAGCAAAGGTAATCGCGATCCTTGTTTTCTTTAAAAGGTTTGGCAGATGGCCTTAGTTAGGAAACCAGAACTCCAGACACCATTTATAGCACCAGATGGGCTATTCGAGTTAAAAATCTTACCCTTTGCACTGAAGAATTTTCCTGCATCGCTCTAGAGAGATCAGTTCGTGGTTTTTAATGTGTTAAGGTCACTTAACATTGATGGCATTCAGGTACTCAGCCAGACTGTGTCAAATAAACATCTGGAACCTCTTGGTGTGCCATTTATTTATGCTTGCCATACAGTTGCTCCTATGCCCGAGTTTATTTGCTTGGCGATGTAGATATTCACAGGTGCCCTGTTTGTGGCACTATGGAGAAAATGAGAGTAAGACTGATGAATTTAGCAGACTTTTAAAAATTAAGATATACTTCATATTTTCTTTCAAAAATGTTTATTAAGGTCCTAATTTCATTAAACCTGAAACTGGTGGGATAACATCCATGAGAACAGAATTGTTTCACCATGACATTTACAACTAAATAGGACACCAGCGAAGTGAATCTGTTCTGAATTATCCCGGAGAGATTGACTATCGATGACCACATTTGCTGCTTTCCCCCGGGTTTCCGGATGTTCTGCATAGTCACCGGATTGTTCTCTTACTCTGTTCATAAGTAGACATTCTTAAAGTCCTACCCAATCAACAAAAACTCAGTGTTTCTGTTTGTCCTGCCGTGTCTGTGTACCTTGGAAAAAATGTCTCTTGTCTGCTACGTCCCTCAAGACTCCTGACTATTGCCTCTGGTCCTGCAATCTTCATCACTGCTTCAAAGTCCAGACTGCTGGAAGTTGTCAGAATCTGCGTAATATTTGTAAGAGCGCCTGTGCTGGAAGGTATTCACCCACAGATGAGTGAGAGAAGGCCGGACTAAATAAGGTCCCTTGCCAAGATTAGCAGTGCTATAATTACACACATGGCACATGATGGGACCAAATTTTGAAATGTGCTAATCTATTCATTTTGGCCTAAAATCTCTTCTATTCTTCCAATGTAAAGGCAGGAATGCATTCCCCACCCCTGCAGGATTTTGATGGGCTTCATTTTTTTTTGGTTGCTTTGTTTCTTCGTTCACAGCATCTGCCCAGGTGTTCCAAGGACAAGGGTGCTCAAGGAAAGCTTAATGATTCAATTTTGATTAAATATAAAATTGTCACTCTTGCAAAGGCAAGTCCTATATCTACATTCTTAGATTTAAGATAAGGCAACCTCACGTAATCGACTCAATAATTTGGAAACTGCATTGGAAGGTGTAAGGCATTAAGGGGTATAAGCTCAGGCCAAGAGCAGCAGGTGAAAACCACCAGTCTCTCCATGCTTAGAAAGATAAAGATTTAAGCTGCCTTAAAGGTTGATGGTGCCAAAACTCACAGAGGACGTTCTATCCAGTCCTATATAGCTGTTCTGCATTGCAATCAACTTTATAGCTTTGAATTTGCTTTTTGTATGTTTCCGTTGGAAGATGTATTGAAAATGAACTAGGAGATAATCAGCTTTTCCAGTCCCTTCTATCCATAAACGAAATCCTGAAATCTCTACCTATCTGAACTTTATTTTTTTACATTTATGTTCTGGACAAGAGGTGTAAGCAGAATCTGTTTATTTAGAGATGCTCACCCAGAACATTGCTTTCAAAGTACCTCTCTCTCTTTATGTAGAGCAATGAATCACTTTTATATGGCCTTTTAAGCCATGATTTTGTAACTCACTGAAATAATTGAATAGGCCACAATCTTGCAAATGATTGTTCAATTTAATATGCAGATAGAGGCTTAAAAAATCATCCAACAGCAACAAGTCCTTCTTGTCAAAAGACCTGTTGACTTTTCCATTCTGGTAGGCTTACATAAGGCCAACACCACAGAAAAACTGGGAAGCCTTATTCCATCAAGAAGAGTCTGGAATGGAGCATATCCTTTATAGTCCCTATTCTGAGAATCTTTGAGGCTAGAATCCAGAGCTATAACCCTGAAGATACAGAAAAACTAAGCTGGTTATCCCGCAGAGAATATAACAGTGGTGGATTAGTTATCCCAAGAAGACATTCTGCAAGTATTTGTGCAGGAGACTGACCAGTAGTGAACAATCTGTAAACGTAACACTTTCAAATGAGTTTTGGAACAGCAAGAGATGGGTAGGAGAGTTTATAATGCCTGGTGGAGTTTCATCAAGGGCAATATATCCAAGAGGAAATATTGAGAGCTGAATAGAGGGTGAGCATGGTAGTGGGATAGGAGGAAGGTGGGATAAAATAGAGGAGAGGAAAAGTTGAAAACAGCTATTTATATAGGTATAGCTAAAAGCATATGTACATATGGAAATATATTAATTTATATTGAAAAGGATAGAGACCAATATACATATAGTTATATATTAAGTATTGAGATAGCAGATGGACTTTGGGCTTCTATTTAAGGTCCCACGAACACAAGAGAACTTTGTTCTGATAACCTGGAACTTGTTGATACTCACCTTCCCAACATAATCAAAGACAAAACGGGTGTATAAGCAAATGTGAGGAGAGTGGATGGTGCCAAGTTATAAAACGATATAGCATCTGGAGTCTAAAATGCTTGAGATTTAACAAGCAACCATCTAGCAGTAAAGCAAATAAATCATATGGAGGAAACACACCAGCCTGTATGATCATGACACAGTTCTACCTTATAAATCTGGCTAGACCAAAGAACACACATTGGTACAGATAAGAGCTCTCAACACTTGAAATTCAGGCTAGATAAACCCCTCGGGAAGAGGAGTGGGAGGAGTGAAATCAAGAGATCTGTGGCGAGGTGAGGGAGGAGGGGGGGGGCAAGGGGGAGTCCTCAGAAGGTTGGATAGCCCCTTCTGAAGGGGACAAAAATAAAAATATGGGGGTGAAGGGAAATAATGGACAGTGGAAGGTATGAAATAATAATAGCAATGTATAAATGACCCAGGATTCATGAGGGTGGGAGGGTGGGAAGGAGGGGGAGGGAGTGGATAAAAGAGGAGATTATATTAAGGGCTCAAGGAGAAAATGTTTTGGAAATTATGTTGGTAACATATGTATAAATATACG
The DNA here is from genome assembly GCA_004026705.1 of Nesogale talazaci. Taxonomy (NCBI): domain Eukaryota; kingdom Metazoa; phylum Chordata; class Mammalia; order Afrosoricida; family Tenrecidae; genus Nesogale; species Nesogale talazaci. The sequence continues at coordinate 36,003 of PVJH01020343.1, read as the reverse complement.
TGATACAATTGATGGATGGGATGTTATATGAGTTATAAGATCCCCCAATAAAATGATTAAACAACAAAAAATTATAAAATATATAAATAAATAATAAAATGAGTTTGTACATAATAACACAAAACATTTCTATATATCTCACCTTATGTAAGACCCTTTTATAATGGTACACATGCAATAGTTTTTTCTAATCAGCATTGAAATCTCATGAGGTTGTATAGAGACGCTCCATTTCAGATATAAGGAGTAAGAGGCATAGAAAGGAAGAGTAGCTTGAGCTATGGCATCCAGTCTCTATATGTGTCAGAGCTATGTCTGAATAGACTCATCTAACTCAGAGACATTTGGTCCTAAATATCAAGCAACTATGAACTTCTATGAAGTAAACAAGGGCCTGGCTAGATAGGCCATTGATGAATGTAGGGTATATTTATGACATGATTGTTCATACTTATGTGAAGCCTCACCCAGCAATTAATTTAAAGGTTGCTACCTACCATGGCTAATATAGCTGAAAGGTGGTTTTAGACTAGAGACTAATTTTGCTTTAATGTTTACTTATTTAATGGTGTATTCTTGTCAGTTTCAGAGACAGAATTCTCCATAATTTGGGGAGTGAAAGAGAAAAAAGAAGATACTGTGGCTGCACATCCTCTTAGAAGTGAATCTGAGCAACCACACCTGATCTCGGGGCTGGTGCTCAAGCTTACTGAGCTAAAGGAAAGCAAAAGAGGAACACTGTCAATGGTATATTATCCAGTTTGTACACCTTACAACATCTGCCCCAAGAATAAAAATACTCACTTAATTGACCAGAATCCAGGGCATTTTTAAAATAAAATATGAATCCAGTATGCATGTTTTAATATATATAGATATAGATATACAGCATTAAAACTTGATAATCAGGGATAGGTATGATTGATAAGGATCCCTGGTAATTGTGGAGCTCTGAGTTCCTAGCCAGAAGGTCAGTGGTATGGTCCACAAGTTATTCCATAGGGAAAGTATGAGAATCTGTTTCCATAAAATACTTATAACCTTGAAACATGATATAGCACTTCCACTCAGTCCCATAGACTAGCTATGAGTGTGAATCAACTTGATAGCAATGTAGAAGATTTGACTTTGGCCCTTGAAAGAGCCTTAAAAAGCCCTTTGAAAGCCCATGGCCATAATTCCATGAAAATATTACAAAAGATTTATTGTATTTCTTATCAATGGGGTCAGTAATATCTTGCACTTTACAGTGAAATCAGTTTCTGACCAGGTCCTCAACTAGTGGGATGTCTCTAGAGTAGGTCCCATAGTTAATTCAGTTTCTAAGTCTCCTAAATTAGACCACAGCAGGCAAACCAGTTAGAAAAGCCAGGATGTGAAGAAATCTGGGGACACTAGTAGGGTCTCATGGAAGAAATCACAGAGCTGACGAAGCTTGGAGACGGAGGCATCTCATTGTCATTTCCAGAGATCTGGTCCAAGAAAATTCCTATCACACTTGACCACTCATAGCTAATTCAGTATTTTTAAAGAAGTGAAAGACCTTAAATGGCACATGATGTCATACTTCAGACAAAATTTATGTCTGGTCAGACTGCAGTCCAAGCCGTTTGAAGGATGATATCTTCATAGTTTTACATATGTTTCTACCAAGACACTCAGTTAGTGCTTACTAAGATGGAAGAGTTATGCTGTCAGCTCCTCTTTGCTCTGTTTACTTTCTCTGAGCAGTCAGAGACATTTCTGGAAATCATCATATGACAAAGTCATGTAAGTCATGTGTTTTTACTTAGCCATTATAGTCATACTGCATACATTTAGGGGAAGAAAACATTCTGGCCTCCAAAGTGCAATTTATAGAGAGATTTGACAAACAACTGTGGCTAAACACCTTTTGGTACTTGATGAACAAGAAAGAGCAGTGAAATGGCTCCTTGATAATGGACAAAAAACGGTCATATTCTTTCCTATTTTTAATTTTTCACTGGTTCAGGATTTCAAAACAAAGTTATGAAAATAACTACTATATTTTTAAGATTAACATGTGCTAGACATTGTGCCATGTTCTCGAATTAATAAGGAAATGAAACTGAATCTATAAGCCAAATCTGAATTTTCTATGAGCTCATATTTTAAATTAATATTTCAGAGAAAAACAAACTTCAAGCAACACAGCATCCCACGGTTGTAAGATTGCAGTGGTCACAGGGTCATAAAAGGAGGTGGGATTTTCCCCAAAACATACAGGTAATTTCATTGACATTATTTTTGTGAAGATCAGGTATAGGAACTAAAAACTGGTGTTTTAAATCTTAGACAATAGAGAAGGTCCAGCAGATTCCCTTGGTAAATTTTGATTATTCATGCAACATCACTGTCATATATTGGGTTTTCATTTAAATGTACCTTCATATTCAGCTGAATGTCTGGGTCCTGGAGCAGCCATGGAGAGATCCTGGTGGTGCCGTAGGCTGGGCATCAGGCCACTGACCATCATATCTCCTTGCCATTGAGTTGATGCAGACTCACGCCATAAGGTAGGTGGATAAGTCTATCAACGACTCTACAAAATAAAGATAAGGCTGTCTGATCACACAGAAATCCACAGGCTCAGAAACCCTAAGTCAAGTCAGAATCAACTCAATGGTGGTGAATTATAGAGCAACCATTTGCTACTACTGTGGTACAAATTCTGTAGGGTTTGTTATACTCTAGAGCTCCCTGCAGATAAGACTGATGCTGACATTTTATTTGTAATTGTATCCTTACTTGAAGTCACTATCTTGCAACTGTCTCCCGGAAGGAACTTTTTTAACATCATTTTATTTCAGGAACATGCCCTCTAACAAATGCTGTGATGGCTACATCTCCCCCACCCCAGATCTCCTTGTAATCACAGATTTAAATTTGTCTTCTGAAGTATGCTGGGACAGGGCTTACAGAATGTGTGTGGAGCTCAGCATTGAAGTGAAAATGGGATAGGCACCCGTAAGGGGTTTCCTTGAACCTATGGAGAACACTGAAAAGGAAACTGACCAGGTACCTTGATCTTGGCTTGAAGAAGAGTAGAAGAATGTTAAGTCACACTATTATAGCTACTTTTCATTTAATCACACCTCTCAGAAAAATCTTGTTAGAGTTTTTGGTATACCTAGCATTGCCCTTTAGTAAAAACCCACCAAGAACAAATACAAAGAAGCAAATAGATTTATCACTTTAAAGAGAGAAAATGCTCACCACCCTGTGGAGGATGAGGTGTCTCAGACTCTGCAGAGGAATTTAAATGTTGGTTAGGTAGCCTAGGGCAGGATTGAAGGAAGTGGGATCTTACGCTAGATTGAACACTGTCAGAAAGCAAGGTCATCTGTATGCTGGCATAGTTCAGTCAATCATACTGTCACAGAGATGAAGCTGTAGTTGCCCAAGAAGCAGTATGTTGGTCTTGTGCAATGGCATAAGAATCTTGTTTCCATTTCTTATTTAATGAAATTATGTTTTACCATTCTCTTCTCTTATGATGATCTCAGAGTACACTTGTCTGAGACTGATTTTCTAGAAGTTTGTTTATGTACGATAAGAGAATAATATGACTCAACTGTTGGGCAGCGGGTCAATTTCCAATGCCAGGGGCTTCTCCTGCTTTTCTCCAGGGACTCCTTAATACTCCTGGAATGGAGGTAAAAGACCAGCATGAGCTGAAGCCCTCTGCGGTCAGCCTACATTCAACCCTTCCAGGAGATTTAGAACAACGTGAGCTCTCATTATCTCACTTGAGCCACGTGGAGAACTTCCCTTATTTCCGGGTGTACACTACATTCCCCTCCGCCCTAGAGTCTTAACCTGGGCTAGTCCAACTTGACCTTCACATCTCAATTATAACTTCTTTAGAAAAGCATTCATGACTCTCCTTATCTTGTTCAAATCTCCACAGCAGACATTTGGTGGTTCACTTTAACACTCCTTTCTAGCACATTGCAATTAAACTTTTACATATCTATATGACCTTTTTGAATCTTATCTGTTCACACCCACTATAATTTTACAGTGTAAAATCTATCATTATATATCCAGAATGTAGCATAGAGTCTAGTAAAAAGCAGATAGTTAAAAAATGTGCTTCATTAACAAATCAGTCAATAAGTAGCAATGATATGTGGGACACATTATTGTTTCAAATACATTTCACTGTTTCTCATTATCTGCTTACTGTTTTTGTGCCACGGTTTTGAGTTGATTTTAAGTCTATCGAGCACCGAGTGATAGAGCAGACCTACCACATATGTCTTTTTTAGCTTTTTTCGCGTTTCATATGAACTTGTCTTTTTCCGGTGGAACGATTGTATTGGTTCAAAGCTTCATCCTTTTACCTAGCAGTTGCTCTCATGATTGTTGTACCCCCAATATCCAAGGGGTTTGGGAAACAGCCACCCCATTTCTCCTCCTGGATTTTCTGAAGGTCAGAAGGAAATCAGGTTCTGAGCAAATATCCAAATCAGCTGTTCAATAGTGTAAAACATATTTAAGAAAAGAAACCTGAGTGATAAAACTTATGAAGATTTTTAAAATCTTTTGTTATGATGAGTTTAGGGGTGTATCTTATCTGTAAAACAAGAGTGAAAGCTAACAACACAGAAAAGATAATTTTTTATTTTAACTGCAACCATAAAGACATGAGTGTACATTATTAAAATGCCAACTAATATTTCGCTCATTTTTATTTGGCTAATAATATGTCCCATTTCTTTGTCAGTGGGTCAGTTGAGTACTTTTTCATACAAATTTATTAAAAAAAATCTAATCATTTTTTCCATTTTAAATATAAAAGTGAATGCTCATGAATGTGAAATTGCAGGACTCTCCCCTCACATTCAAGAGACTGGGATTGTAGCCTCCTCAAGCACAGATTCTACCAGTTTGTTAGTTAAGTCTTGGCTGCTACTCCTGATGGGTCAGACAAAAAAAAACAAACCCATTGCAGCACTATGCCAAGAAATTTCGAAGCCAGCTATCTGGCGAACTGCTGAGAAGAGATCCATACCTGTGCCCATTCCAAAGAAGGGTGGCTTAGCTGATTGTATAAATTATCAAACAACATCATCAATACTACACACAATAAATTTTTTCTGAAAATTGTGCAACAGAGAACTGACAGAAATTTAGAAAAGGATGTGAAACTAAGACTATCATTGCTGATGTCAAATAGATCTTGGCTGAAATGGGAGTATCCCCAAAATGCATTTGCTTATTGTTTTTTATTGTCTACGAAAAGGTATTGAACTGTGTAGAACATAACTTACTCTAGGTGACATTGTGAAGAATTACAATTCTAAAGTGCATTACTGTGTGGATAATACGTGTATATATAGAGCAAGAGGCAGTAATTTGAACAAAATAGAGGGATTGTGTTTGGCTTATAATCAGGCAAGATATGTGTCAGGCTTGTGTCCTTTCACCAGACCTATGTAATCTGAGCAAATCATTAAAGAAATTGAACTATATGAAGAAAGACATGGTGTCAGAAATGGAGGAAGGAACCTTTAAATTCAGATGAAAAAGCTAGCTTGCTGAAAGTGAAAAGAAAATTAAAATGCTAACTGGTGAAGATCTAGTAATATAGCCTTCAATATGGATTACAACTCAATGTGGAGAAAACTAAAATCTTAAGCAAAATCAGGATAATGAAGAAAAGAGTCACGCTGTGAAATATTTTATTTTTTATTTTACTTGCATACACAATCAACACTTAAGAAACAGCAGTTATGAAATCAAACATTATACTGAATTGGACTAATATGCTGCACAATACCTGTTTAAGGAATTAATGAGTAAAGACGTCAGTTTGAAGACAATGGCATCTTGATCCAAAATATGGGAGTTTCGATCAGCTCATATGCATGTGGGAGCTAGAAAACTAATAAGGACGTGGGAGAAGAATTAATGCATTTGAATTATGACTTTTTGAAGAATATTGAAAGTACTGTATACCGTCAGAATATAAGCAAGTCTTTCTTAAGAGAAATATAGACAGGATTCCCTGTGGAAGAGAGAGAGTAGAGATTTTGTCTCACACGCTTTGTACATGCTATTAGGAGAGACCAATTCCTAGAAAAGAATACTATGCTAGGTCAAGTACCAAACCAAACCAGACTCACTGACATCGAGTCCACACTGCCTCACAATGACTCTGTGAGTTCCAGGGTTGCAATTGAACAACATTTTTCTTCCTAGGAGTTTCTAGTGGTTTCAAACTGCTGGACATGCAGACAACTTTAATGCATAACCGCTACACCACCTGGGTTCCTTTGGTAAAGAATTGGGTTAGTCAAAAAAAAAAAAAAGAGAGAGAGAGAAACACTGAACGATAGATGACACCGTGACTGCAACAATGGGTTCGAGCAAAACAGTTGTGAGACTGGGATAGGACAAGGCAGTGTCTCTTTCTGTTGTATGTCCCATCACTTTGAGCTTATCACTATGGACTACTTTCAGTATGAGTATTTGTTCAAGATATATAAAATTAAATTTAAGTGAAAGTCATGTTATTTATAAAATTCTGTACCAAGTTTTTTTGTTTCTGCACTTGATATTAGCTCATGTACTTGTTCTTGTGCCATGTTCTTGAGAAGATGAGGCTAATCACATTATTTCATCATGAAATTTACTATATTGGGAATCTATTGCTGTACACCAATATGTGACAAAAGAATTATGTTTCTCAGTTTCTGAGGGTTAAGGATTTAGAAGGACATAGCTATATGATTCTAATTCTAGTTCTTATGGAGGTGGCTATCAATTTGTTGTCCAGGGCTGCAGTCTCTGTAGATGAGACTATGGCTAGAGGGTTCGCTTCAAAAGTAAGCATCTTCCAATAAGAGAATTCAGTGTCTCACCACAAAGTTTCTCCATAGAATTGTTTCTAACATGGCACAGTCTAGAGTGAGCCAAATAATACACACAGAAAGATGTCTTTTGTGACCTTGTCTTCACTCCCACCACCATTTCAAACGATTTCAGTCATTAGAAAAGATTCACTAAGTCAAATCTACATGCAAGAGGAGGCTGTTACATATGGAGAAGGACCATTGGACAATCTTATAGTCAGACTTGTTACCTTAATGTATATAATTTTGGCAAAAATATATATTTTTGCCTATTTTCTTTTATTCTATAAAGTGATCATTAATTTTTCTTTTGAGAGGATGAATTAAATGTCTTTAGTGTATTAGACACTAATAAAAGTTGGAAGCATGGTGTTGAGGAACAATGGAATGGAACATTCTGTGGTTATATTAGGCATGACAGTTACATAATCTCCTGTCAACTTGCAAAGGGGTGGAGTCTATGCTTTCAATCAGGTCGCAGCTTGATGGCCTCATTTGAAGGAGATGAGTAGCTCCCTGAAGGCCAGGTACACTCTTTGCTTTGCTTTCCTGTTGACAAGTCACATAGTGCTATCCTGATGGAGCCAGAGCCCTTGAACTGGAGGCGCCAGTGGAGACCCCCATCTGTGCTGAGATGCTGCTACTAGATCCACAAGACCATTTCCATCATGACCTGTCATCTTTCTGGATTCAGCAGCATTGCTTGAGTTGCGTGAGTCTGACATGGAGTTTATAGACTGGTTTCAGATATGTGTGCTAACATGGACTTGAACTGGACTGGGCTGGGATATTTTCCAAGCATGCAATTATTTTTGATATGGAGATCTTTTTTATTGTGTCTCTAGTCAATCCAGACTAACACATTAGCATTTTAAGATAGAAAGATTTCTTGTCTGCATCTATGATTATTTTATTCATAGAAATTCTTAGGAATGTGAATATATAAATTAAAATATTAGTATTTTGTATGTATTGTAATTGCTTCTCAGAACACATATATAGGAAAATTAATATTCCAAGAAGCAGCTGCATGTCATAAAATTGATAGCACTCAATATTAATATATAATACAAGGTCATTATGAAGATGGTGAGTAAAAAAAATGTTGCTTCTTTAAGATGTATGTCCAATACAGGATTAGTGGAAATATTGAACATATTTATATTTTTATTTTAATTAACTCATTTTCTCATTAATTTATATTTAGACAGCTGTATAAGTTAGCCATTATGTTTTTATCCGCAAGGATGACGGAAAATATTAGTCTATTTATAGTTAAACTTCCACTTTGTGGCAAAGGAAAATTTTTGCAAGATGAATGTGTGATATACACACATTTTATGCTTCTGTACAATCAAATATATTGATCTCCCGTGTCTGTGGGAGACTGCGGACCAAGAGGAAAGTACAAGTGGCCTAATGTCTACACTCATGACAACAGGGTTTAAAAATTAACACTAGTGTTTAGAGGACCACCTCCACAGGTCTGAGATAACGGGTAAAGGTGAAGTTACACATTTCTCCAGCACAAAAGATTTCTCCACATTCTATTAAATGCTAACAGAAAACTGTCTTCTCCCCAGGCAGCTAAGGGATGTCCATCTTTAAGAGCAGTTTGATTCTTTTGTCTCTCTCATTCAAGGAACAATTTACTCTTTGTGCCTCTTAAATGCTATATACTGGTCTTAGATATTCAAGATTAAAATGTAGCCTGTTCTTTTGTGTGTGTGAACTAGAGACTTTCAGGCCACTTTACTATACTCTTGAATAAACTCAAGGCTCTTCTGATATTTGAGATCAGTCTCATGTGTCCCATCTTTGTCTTCTTTTTTTTTCTATAGTAGCTTGTTTGTCTTCTCAGGACCCCATTTTATTATAGGGCTGTCCCCCCCCCCCCCACATAATTCCCTTATTTATTAAGTCCTGCACTTAGTTAGTTATAGTAAAAATCTACATTTTCTTTTGTATCAATATGACTATCAGTTTTTATATAAAAATGTGTTCCTGCCTTAATTAAGCATACATATATCTTGGTTTATTGTGTCCAATAATGACCCAGTACTTTATTTCTAAAATACTGTATTTTTCAGACCATAGGATGCACTTTCCACTGAAAACAAGTGGAGGGAAAAATGAGGGTATATCTTATGGTCTGAAGCTGTGGTGCCCCAGAACATTTTAGTATACTGGTATTATTTGATTCAGAGTATTTTCTTCTTGCTTTTCTGCTCTAAAAACTGGGTGTGTCTTATGGTCAGGTGCATCTTATGATCCAAAGAATGTGGTAATTTGCTTAATACACTACATTAGCTTGTGAGCTTTCTGAAAATGTATTAGATTTTACATAAACTATGACTGGTGCTGGGTTATGCAGTAGGTTGGCAGCTGTCAAAGCCAGGCGTTCAAGTCCACTCATAGTTCCATGGGGTAAAGATGAGGCTATCTTCCTGTCCCATGGTTTCAAAAACCCTAAATCAAACTGCTATGCATTGAGGTAGCTCAATAGCAGTTGGGTTTGGGGTGCATCCCCTTGCTGCTGTGGTTGTAGTAAGTAGGAGTCCTTGAGTCAATTTCAACTCAGAGAGACCAAAATAAAGCCAACCAAACACTACCTAGTCCTGCTCCATCGTCACCACTGTATTATTAAAGCACCTTGTCACAACCATGGTGTCCACCTTTCTGCTTTAGCAAAACTGAGATTCTTTCCGGAACTGATCTCTCCTGGTTATGAAGTACTTGAGACTAAGTTTCCCCATTGTCACTTCTAAGGCACATTCTCACTATACTTCTTTCAAGAAAGATTTATTCTTCTGTGAATCCACCATACTTCCAGAACATTCTGTGAACAACATACGTCAAGCTCATTCATGCTTCTTCAGTCTTGCTTTTCCATTGCCCAGTGTTCCCATGCCTGTTCTGATTGAAGAAGGATGATTTGGGTCAGGGGTACTTTAGTCCTCAAAGTAGCATCATTGCTTTTCAACACTTGAAAGAAATCCTGGACAATTCCATCTTTCTTCATGCTTAAATCCATCCATTCCTTGATGTTGTGTTAGAACATGATGCAATAGAACCCAAGAATAACGTTGTTTTATTGTTTAACTTAAAATGCCAATAACTCATCCAAAGGAATTCACATATTTATATGTACACATATATAATACAAACATATATTTCCTTTCAAATGCATTCTATCAATAAATTCCTTGTTAACATTAGATAAAATATATATGTACATATGCCTCTAAGTATATAGTCATTTATGACACTTCACATAGTTGCTGTTTTAAATTTACATATAGCTATATTCACTATTATTCAATGAAGAAGCCCCGGTGGCTTAGCGAATTATGTGTTAGGCTGCCAACCGCAAGTGTAGCAGTTTGAACATACCAATGCCTCCGTGAGAAAGTTGAGACTTTTTGCTCCAGTAAAGGCTTACAACCATGGAAATACAAAGGCGTAGTTCTACGCTGTCCTAGAGAGTCACTGTGATTCAGTGTTAACTCTGTGAGAGAAAGATGACTTAAGAGTAAGTTATTCTCCTAAGAGACCTGGCGGCATAGTGGGCTACATATTGGACTGCTCATGCTAAATCAGTCGTTTGAAGCCACCAGCTGGTCATCCAGAGGAAAATGAGGCTTTCTTCCCAAGAAAAACGTACTATCTGGGAAACCCTTAGGGGTGGTTCTATCTTGGCCTACAGGCATACTATAAGCAGATCTTGACTTAATGACAGCGTGTTTGTTTTATTGCGCTACACTTGGCCTCCAAAGACAGGCTATACACTACATTTCATTCATTACAACTGCTGCCATAGCCAATGATCACAAACTCTATGGAATTCAATTTATTTGATCCATGCTGAAGTTCAGAAACAGACTTAAAATACAGGTGTCAGTGGACAGTGCTTTTGTTCTGAAGATTTTAGGGAAGAGTCTCTTCCCTTGCCTTCCCCACCTTCTTGAGGCTGTCTGCATTTTTTGCACTTTGGTCTTGGCTCCCTAAATTTTCAGCACCAGCCATGGGGAGTTTGCACTTTCTTACACTGACCTCTTCCTCTATTTCCTTTATTCACTCTTAAGAAGCTCGCTGATTATATATCCAAATTCATAAGAATCTCCCTGTTTTAGGTTACTTCATTAGTAATCTTAACCCCATCTCCAATTTATAAAGATCTCTTCACTTTTTGTCATGTAAAATAGTATATTCATACATTCTAAAGTTTAGAGAGTGGTCATGTTTGGAGAGAACTATTCAGTCACCACAATATCTGTCATGGCTAGCATAATCAACACTTAATAACATTTGCTGTAAAAAAATTGCATTTGCTGTATGAGTAAATACATTTCATAAATGGATGGCAGGGAGTTCAGATAGTTTTAAAAGATGGGGATATTTTCAAACACATTCAATTTTCTAAAATCTTTTCAAGGTAATGGATGTTCATATTTCATTTTAGATTCATTTTTAGTTTATTAACATACTACCCCATAAAATGTTTTCTAGTGAATCTAATACGAATAATGACCTAGTAGAATGATTATTATAATATCATTGTATTCTTATTTGGTATGGCACTGTTAAGTCTAGTTGGCATTTCTTAAAAATATTTGAATATTAATGGAACTGTACTAATGTGGCTAGATCAAAGGAACAACTCCAGAGAGACTCATGAGCATAAGAAAGTGCTTTATATACAAGAGTAATTGAATATTGAGAAAACATCCCAGACTAGTTCAGATCACTTCCATAAGTCCGATATTAGCCCATATATCTGATACCAATCTATAAACTTCTCTTCAGACTCACACAACACATGCCATGACGCTGAATTCGGGATGATCACAGATCCGTGGATAGAAAGTTATGCGGTTACAGTGGTAGCGCAAGCATCTCAGCATTGACAAAGTTTTCCATGTGGCTTCTTCAGCTCCAGCGCTCTAGCGTAGCTCGTGTGTCTCCTCAACAGGAATGTCTCACAGGCAGTGTGCCTGTGTTATGCCTTCAGCAAGCTACTTAGCTCCTTAGGGCTTACAAATGAGGTCATCAAGTTATATCCTGATTGACAGGTTAAACTCCATCCCTCTTCTCTTAAGTTTCAAATTGACAAATTAACTACGGATACATGGTACATTGGAATGTAGCATCATAGTTTACTTACAAAAGGAAGCAATGATACTAATAATTTTTGTATTATAAATAACTATTATCTGCTTTAAATTACCCCATCCCCCCCAAAAAAAAAACAACCAACCCATCTATTGTCTAATCAATTCAAGTGTTAATGCTCTTAGCGTTTTCAGAATAGAACTGTATGTACGACATAAAGCTTTCCAACATCTGTAATCTGACAGAAGTCGATAACCAGGCCTTTCTTTTGTGGTACCCCTGGGTGCCTTCAGGTTGTAAATCTGCCAGTCAGTTGATGCTCACAAACTGTCTGTGCCACTGGGAGAGTTTTATTGACCCTGTACCAGCTGAATTGATAATATCGCCAAATTTGCTAACAATTTATAATCCATCCTGTGCTAGTTAATGTATATAGAATATCCTAGTTAGTCCGAATATTAAGCTTATTCCATAGGCTTTATTACTGTATTCATTTGATAGATGATTAAAATGAACTTTAGAAATAGGCATTTGCCTATTGGTACACTTCTAGTCTATTCTTTTTAAGGAAAATTGTCCATGTAATTCATCCCAACATTATATAATTGCCCCACTGCAATGGGGCATATTACACAGCATCCTTTCTCAGAACTTTTTTAAAAAATTGCCCTTTAAAGTTTGATAGACTGTCTTAGATGAAGTTCTGTGATAAATTCATCAGTTACTTTTTGGTTCTTTTTTTCTGCCTCTAAGCCAGTGTGATATCTCCTGAAATATTTTGAAAAATATTAATTACCATTTGCCAAGAAATATGTTTTGTGCAAGATACGTAGTAGCTTTCTTTGAAGTATGACCTATTATAGGAGTCAAAGAATTACAGTAAAAATATAAGTAAAGGGCTGAGCTCCGGTAGCGTAGTGGTTGAGTGTGGGACTGCGGCCCACTGGCTTGGCAGTTCAAATCCAGCAGCAGCTCTCAGGAGCAAGGCTGGGTAGCTCCCACAACCACCGGAGGGCAGTGATACCCCCCCAAAAAAATAAAGTAAGTACACATGATAGTTAGATGTCATGCAAACTTAGGTGGATCAGGATTCTTCTGTGATATAAACTAATATAATGGGATCAAATTCATAATGATATGGTCTAATATAATGTACTCAACTTTGTGATGGGAGCTTCGGTGAAGCAGCCAAGCAGTAGTGGGGAGTATAGATTGCAGTATAACCTGGTCACAACTATGGTATAATTGAGGAAAGTTTCATTCAAGGTGTGTCCTACTCAGTACAAATTGATGCAAATGTAGAAGCTAACATATTTTTATTGTTGGATTTGAATCCCACATCCATTTTTTTTTACCTCTTCTTATATGCCTACCAATTCCATGAGCCATTAGCAACCTACAGTTCTTTGAGTCATTCAGCTTATTTCAGATTTATTCAGCTCTGTATTCACTAGCCTCTGGTCTTCTTGTTTCATCTTGCTTCCTGACCATCTTCCACTCTAGTTGCAGACCACAGGAGAAGATTTCAGTTTACATCTAAGCCATTGACTTGAACTGAACTGAATTTACTCACTTCTACATCTCTGTGAGTCATTTCTCTAAATACATTTCTCTCTACATAAATAGATATTTATCAGTTACTGGTTGTGCTCCTCTTAAAAAAACAGTCCTAACAAAGTACACATGTTTTTGAATCATATACTTCTTAAATATTTTAAGATGGTATCTAAAATTTTCATTAATAATTTGGATAGTTTCAAATAACTTTATTTCTAGCATACTATGATTTATAGATTTTTTTTAAATAAAAATATCCTTTACTTCAATGGCTATATCCAGTAACAGATAAGGCACAAAACAAATTAAGGGCTATTTTATTATAAAAGTATATGGAAGCAAATTCTTCTTTGGTGCTCAGAAGTACACAATGAGTTTTACTCCCTTTTTTGCAATGAATATACAGGTAAACTTGATTCTTTTGGAAAACATATTTCAAATAATTTGTGATGAAAAGGAATAAATTACAAAGATAAATAATAAAAATAAATTTATATACAATTTATAAAAGTTCACCAAGAAGGAAAGTTCATCTTTAAAAAGGTAATATTTTTATTAGTATTATAGTTTCATTGATACATATATATTTCAATGACATTGAGATGATTTGTATGATCATCACACAATTAATTTCACAACAGTTTGCTCTTGAACTTACTATTGCTAGGTCCCCACTTGTCACCATTTGTCTCCAACCGAGTCCCTAAATGATTATCAATTCAGGTACTTACCATTTAGAGCTACAGCTCTTGGGTTCATATGTAGAAAATCATCTGAAATACAAACAAGAAGCAAAAACATCAATCAAAGAAACAAAGAAAAGAAATCAACAGCAATGACTAGACAAAAAAAGAACCTCATTCATAAAGAAAGCATAAAAAATTTAAAATGGAAACAACTTCAAAAGGGAAACAGCATGATAAGGTTTTACATTTTATCCTAGCACATCTGCCATAAGCTGACAATAACTAATGCAAAGAAACCAACCTAATGAGAAGGAATTGACTTTGTCTTTCAGCCTCTGGAGACTATATAGGTTTTCCTTTAAAAAGCAATCTGTTGGAGGCCTCATGATACCCCCACTATGGCAGACCCAGAGGTCACCGACTGGAACTACATCAGAGGAGTTTCTAAAGTTGGAATTTTTACAATCTTCCTCCTTGAAATCTGATGGGTGGCTTCAACCACCAATATTTTGATGAACACTTTCTCCATCAGGCACAGTAGGAAATAATCCATTTTGAAACAGACTCCTCCTTTGATCCTTTCTCCTTTTGCAATTTGCTTTTTTTTTTATTACTTTCAAGCTGATAATTCAATTTTTCATTCAGAGATAAATATATTTAGACTCACTTTTTTTTTTACCAAGATCATATGCACAAAATGTTCTTGTTCATTTTTTTCTGTCAGTGTAAGGTTGTAAAATTATCCATTATAAACATTATAAAACTTTCATCCAACTAGTTAAGATACTAAAGTACCTTTATACAACATCCATCGGCTACTTTGTCCACAATTTCAGAAAATACAGCATATTTCAATCAATCTTAGAAATTTTAGTAGATATTCCAGATGATTGTTTTGGCCTTTTAAAGAAAAGAGTAATGAAGAACAATATTACTGAATGGCAATCCATTCATAGTCTGGAGAAACAATTGGAGGATTTTGTTTTGTTCTGGCATTTAAAAAATTCTGATTAATTGTCTGAAATAATCAGCCCCAGTAAAATGCTATACACTTAGTTTATGATGGTGGTTATTTATAAAGTCAGCTGGATCAATCAGGGCATATAGTCAGAAGGTGAGCTGCATTATGCACAATTCCTGATAGATGGGATTAGATTTAAGATATCAGTATTGGTATAGTATCATAAACTCACTAGTCAATTAGAGGAATAAACAAAGTAGCATGATAAACATAGCACCCCAAATTTATCTCAGAAATTAATTACAAATGACAGAAATATAAATATAATTTTTAAATGTCTGGGCCAATTTGCAGCATATTCTATGGTTATAAGTTAATGAGCTATGATGCTTTCTCTGCATCCCAAACCTAATTTTGGGGAAGGCAAAATAATCCAAGGAACTAGAAATCCATTCTGGTAAGCTATGAAATTCCCAATGAAAAAACATATACAGTAAAGGAAATGAAATGCAAGTTACAACTATCAGGTGAAATATTTATAGAACATTTTCATGCCCATATCCTATGTTCTTATGACTAATTGGAAATCTAAATGGCACCCAGACAAATATATGACAAAGGAAATAATTTACTTTGTAAAAAATAGTGGGAGATAAATGTGGCAGTCATGTGCTTATGTTAATTTTATGATTGAAATGTAGGGGTGGAGTCTAGCCTATTAATCTGGAAATAGCCATTGAGTAGCCAATGAGGCCTCTATGTGGGCATGGCTTTCTCCTGAGACTTCTGGGAAATCTCGTGATATTTCCCTCATGAAGATGAGAAGCTATCTTCCCTAGTTGTTTGGAGTTAGTCTCGGAGACAATGAATCACAGACAACACAGGATGGTGGCGTCCAGGAGACTGGAGTAGCTGGCAGAGAGACCACACAGCTTTGCCCTGATGGAGCCACACCTCTGAAGCTGGAGCGACATGCTGTTGATAGAATACCCCTGTCAGCGCTGGGACTCTGTACCCACTGACCTGTGACTTCATGAGTCAGAAGGAGATTTTATGGACTGATTTTGGGCATATGGGTTAATATCGGACTTGTGACTTTGAGCTGGACTGTGCTGGGATGTTTTCTCAATGTCCTGTTCCTCTTGAATATAAACTTATTCCTTATATCCATATGCATGTCTTTGAAATTTGTTTCCTCTAGTCTACCCGGACTAACACAATAAATAATACAGATATGTCTTCAATTTACTGGACTTATCTTGCATACAACAATGTCCTCATTTATAAAAGGGGCACAAGTCCATAATTCATAGGAGTGTTACAAGAAGCTAAAATGATGTGAGTGAAAGATAAGCCAAGGGCAGAGTTTATGTCATGAGACTATACAACATTAACTCTAATTCTTTTAGAGTTCTCATTCTCTTTAAGTTTGTAGTTGTTGCTGTTGTTTCCTTAAATCACCCCTGACTTGTCCATTGTTTCATTCATTTCACACTCTTTCTACCTGATAATGTCAGTCTCTTTATTGATCTCAACATATAGTATTTCTCTCAAGCTCAGGACCTGGCATGTCCCATCATAAGAAGCGCCTCTGTTGCTTCAAATTGCTACCTCTGTCTTCTCTGTGTCCCTATAGCTATGTAGCTTGCCTTACATATTTTGTTTATTTACTTAAATTTTGTTTTCTGAAACATATCACATTCCTTCACTATATTCTAAAATCTACACAGAACCTATAATGAGGCATATACCATAGGCATCTTACTTCCCTGAATCTTGTTTTTTCCAGTCTCAAGTGAGAGGAATCCAACACCAATCAGTGTATGTAAACAGTGGAGTGAGGCAAGACAGGGACAGGGGCCCGGATGTTGAAAACAGGGCTAAGACTCATAAAGCTTACTATATATTGAATTAAACTCCCCTCATGCTGACTTCATAACTGTTATCTGTAAATGTGACCTTGCTAGGAGAAATAGA
Source organism: Nesogale talazaci (assembly GCA_004026705.1). Taxonomy (NCBI): domain Eukaryota; kingdom Metazoa; phylum Chordata; class Mammalia; order Afrosoricida; family Tenrecidae; genus Nesogale; species Nesogale talazaci. The sequence goes on along the minus strand of PVJH01020343.1, from coordinate 18,829 downwards.
ATTTTCATTTTAGCTCAAGACATTCATACTAAGGTGAAACCAGAATTAATTAAAAAAGAGTGACCAGGAAAAATAGGGATTCCATGTAATGCTGGCAGTAGAACAGTGGTTGACAGACTGATGTATAAAACACTTCAGTATGAAAGTTTTCCCAGTTTTCCCTCTCACTGCCATTGAATCAATGCTGACTCATAAAGATCCCTTGTGTGGCAGTCATGTGCTTTTGTTAATTTCATGATTGAGATGTAGGGGTGGAATCTAGCCTGTTCATCTGGAGATAGCCATTGAGTAGCCAATGAGGCCTCTATGTGGGCATGGTTTTCTCCTGAGACTTCTGGGAAATCTCACGATATTTCCCTCATGAAGATGAGAAGCTATCTTCCCCAGTTGTTGGGAGTTAGTCTCAGAGACAAGGAATTATAGACAAGACAAGATGGCAGTTTCTGAGCTGCTGCAGGAGCCAGAGGAGAAGCCACACAGCCTTGCCCTGATGGAACCAGATCTCTGAAGTTGGACAGGCCTTGAGGGGAACCCTGTCAGCAAAGAGTTGCTTCTGCCACCACGGAATGCTGTTGATGGACCCTGAGCCCTGGAAGCGAGGAGCCATGGGGAGACCCCTGTCGGCGCCAGGACTTTGTACCCACTAGCCTGTGACTTTGTGAGTCGGAAGGAGACTTTATAGACTGATATTGGGCATATGGGTTAATATTGGACTTATGACTTTGAACTGGACTGGGCTAGGGTGCTTTCTCAATGCCCCATTCCTCTTGTATATAAACTTTTTCCTTATATCCATATGAGAGTCTATCAATTTGTTCCTCTAGTTTACCCAGACTAACACACCTTGTAAGTTTCTGAAACTATAAATGTTTTGTTTTGTTTTATTGTATTCCCCTATTCCATCATGGCTGCCACAAGCAGACAGACGGAAAGCACAGGACATTTTTCTCTTGCATCCATAGAAAGTCTAAGGGAAGGCAGTCACTGCTCCAGGTCTGTCAAATAGATGTTTGAAACTGCAAATGTTTAAAGGAGTAGAGAATCCAGTGTTTCCCCACAGAGATGCTGCTGGTTTTGAACTTCCAACTACAGGGACCACAAGCCAGCATGGAATCACTGCATCACCAGGTCTCCCCAGGTTCATTAAAATGCCTTTTAAATTCCTTTTGTTCTAAAATGTTATTTTGCTAAAACAAGAACAACAACTGTCAAATGTATTTTTAATTCCAGGATGATACTGGAGTGGGAAGAGGGGCATGGGGACTGTTTGGTAAATAGAGACCTTATCTACATGTCTGAAATGAAGTCACTAAAGAATAGGAACTGCTAATTATAAAGAAATCTATAGAGGCCTGGTAATGATCATTTCTAAAAGTTATTTTCCAACTTACATTTTTGTTCTGTGCAACCAAGCTGGTACTCATGGTCTCCTTGAGTGGTATTAGAGATCCTGTGTCAATTTTAACTTCTGCAATCCTGGACAAGAAGCCCCTGAAAAAGAATTCAGATCTTAATCTTGACATATAGGAGACATATAATCATTTGTCAATTTGAGGATTAAGCATATAGGGCTAGAGTCTAATCTGTCAATCAGATCATAGCAAATTAGGCCTCCAGGTAGACATAGACTTCTGAAAATTCTGGGAATTCTTGGTATTTCATCCTTGGAGGCAGGAGACACCTTTTCTCTCACTGCTCACTCCCATAGAGACATTCTACTGACAATAAAAATACCACTACACTGATAGATCCTATTCCCTGGGAACTGGAGGAGCCACTTGGAGACGCCTGCAGTGCTGAGATGCTTACAATGCCACCTTATCCCAGAGCATTCTACCCACTAGCTTGTGATTGCCCTGCATTCAGCATCATTGCATGTGTTTCATGAGTCTGAAGAGGACTTTGTAGACTGGTATCAGGTATATGGGCTAATATAAGACTTGTGGCTTGGACAGGACTGGGTTGGCTTTCCTAAAGTACAATTGCCTATAAATAAAACTCTCTCTTATATACAGATAAGTGTCTGATGTTTTTTTTTCCTCAAGACTACACAGGCTACTCCATGGCATAACTAATAATCAATTATAAACAATTTACCAGTAGAAAATTAGGAAAGAAGCTGTATTGAATGTGTGAGAGAGAAAGTTCCTTATGAGAATTCCAAAGACTGTGGCTTATGAAAGTCCAAAGGGAAAAACAAAGCTCTATTCATAGAGGAAATAAATAAAACAATTTTCCTGTTTCCGCTTTATATGACTGCAGTTCGTTGTAGATACAAATCATCTACAAGAAAATGGCCTTTCATGCAGTGACAAGGCAGTTAACTGCGAGATATGGCCAGAAAAAATACAAGGAATGTATATATAAGGACCCACTTCCTCTCTCTCCCTCACTTGCTGTTTTTCAAAAGGACTGAGAAATTACTTGGATAATAATTTCTTGGATTGGTGCATGATTTACATGAGCACTGTGTAGCCGTTGTTGGGATCTGAGACCCTCAGAGCCCAGATAGCTTCTTCCCAGTACTCCCTCTGGCAAGCAGTTGTCTGCATTTTCTCCACTTGGTTTCTTTTTTGTACAAGAAAATGATTCTCAAAGTTCTACAAATAAAAGAAAGTGGTCATGGAAAATCTCACAGCCCAGAATCACAAGACTGAACCATGGTGCCATCAAGATGCCTAAAACACTTGTGGTAAATGTTACCTTATGTAGAAAAAAGGTATTGTAGATATGACTAAAATTCAGGATCTTGATATGGAAAGATGACCTCTATTATCTGAAGGGGTTCACTATTCACATGAATCCTTACACTAGAAGAACAAGGCAGAAGAATGGGTAAAATATGATAGCAAGAGAAGAATGAACTCTTTGCTGCTGATTCTGAGAAAAAGAATGGGTGCTTTCAAAGAAAATAAGCAATGGAAAATGTGCTTTTTAAAATTAAAAAGATCATTTTATTGTGGGGTTACATATATTATAGCAAACCACACATCCACTATATCAAGCAGACATATACAATTATTTGAAATATGATTTTGATGACAGAAATAATATCAGATTGCTAACAGATTGCTAAATCTCAAGTGGATATCTTCCTAAATGAATATTTGCACTGTGTTTACAAGAGCCCTGTTGGCGTATTAGATAAGCTGTGGGCTGCTAACCACAAGGCTGTTAGTCTGAAGCATGAGTCCTTCTGTAGAGGAAAGATGAGACTTTACATGCCTGTAAAGATGTACAATCTTCGAAACTCACAGGTTCAGAATTGACTCAAAGGAAATGAGTCTGATTTGTGGGTTAATCAGAAAAACATTGAGCAACATAAAAATAATACAAGAAAGGTGGAGGCATCAAACTATGTGAGATATGACAAAATAATAATAACATAAATTATCAAGTGTTCATGAGGGAGGGGGGAGTAGAGAGGGAAGGGAAAAATAAGAAGCTGATACCGAGAACACAAGTAGAAAGCAAATGTTTTGAGAACAATGAGGACAACAGAAGGTGAAAATGTGCTTGACACAATGGATGTATGAGTTGTGATAAGAGTTGCAAGAGTCCCAAATAAAAGCATCTAAAAAAAAGAAAGATGCAAACAATACATATAGTCACTGTACATTAGCAAGAATGAATGGTATGGATGGATGAAGTCAAAGCTATCAGAAGACATTACTGTAAGACAATGCTCTCAGAATTGACAGAATATCAAGTGAAACATTTCAACAAACCAATGCTTCCCTGGCAGCTCTCATTTGATAATACCAATAAACCTGGTCAACTGGTTGAAAGATATACAAGCATATATCTTTCAAAAGAAAGGTGGACCCAGCATACTGCAAAATCTATTGAGGAGTATCATTAATGTCATAACCAAGTACAATTTTGCTGAAGACAAAAAATAGCAATTGCAGTATTACATCAGCAAGAATATTCCAGAAATCCAAACGTTATTCAGAAAAGGACATATCCTTGTTGATCCTTGGCTGAAATTGGCAAATGCCAGAAAGATGTTTCCTTGTGTGTTGCTGACTATGCTAAGGCATTGGATTATGTGGATCATAGAAAATTCTGGAAAGCATAATGAAAATGGGACATTCAGAACAGTTAACTGTGTTTTTACAGGACCTGTACATAGACTAAGACACAGTCACTTAAACAGAATGACTATCTGCTTTAACTTGGAAATCTGAGAAGCTAGAAATTTAAGGAAGAATATGGGGTCATTAACAACCTTCAATATGCAGAAGACATAACTTCCACAACCTTGCTTGCTGAAACTTGAAGCTTAAAGAGGACTATATCATAAAGATCAAAGACCAAAGGTTTCAGATTACATCTTAAAAGAAACTGACTGTGTGGAGTCCATTATGACTCTTGGTAATCATGTAAGATAGAGTAATAATAATCTTTAGTATTTCCAAGGCTGTACATTCATACAGAATTAGACATCTTCATCTTTGTTTCACAGATGTGCTGGTGAGTTTGAACTGTAGACCTTGCATTTAGCAATCCAATGCTTAATCATGGATTCTTACCTCAACGTAAGGAAAGCAAAAATTCTCACAAATGAAGTTAATAACATCATGATAATTGAGGAAAATAATGATATTTTCCAAAATTTCATTTTACTTGAATCTACAATCAACACCAATGGAAGCAGCAATTAAAATATCCAACTGCCCTCCAGATTACTTAGCCTTCAAATGTAAACAGTGGTCTGAGTGGATTAAAGAAAAAAAAGGAGGAAAAGTACAACTGAAATGGAATTGCAGCTTTTAGGCACAAGCAAGTTCATTTCAAACAATAAAAACACAAAGAGTAAAAAGAAAATATAACCAAGTGATGCATTTAATGGGGGCATGTCTATTGGAAAAGATTTATTTCAAGTTTTAAAAAGCAAGATGTTACCTTGATGGCTAATATGTGTCTAATCAAGACAGTGATAATTTTAATTATCCATTGCTTCATATACAAGCAATATAAAGAAGAATTGAAGCCCTTAAATTAAAGAATTTGTGGGAAATATTGACTCCACCTTGGATTGCCAGAAGAATAAACAAATCTGTCATGGAAAAAGTCAAGCCGGAATAAAGCTTAGACATGAGGGTACTGAGACTTCACCTTTTAACTTTGCACATGTTATCACACAAACCAGTCCCTGGAGAATGCCCTCAAACTTAGTACCATGGAGAGTCAGTGAAAGTGAGGACCCTCCTTCTCTAATTGACCCTCCAAGTTACTAAGTGACTCAGTGACTGCACTCCTGGGCTCTGAAATAGGAAGGGTTGAAAGGGTAACCCAAGAGCGTGCAGTACTTTTGTCTCTGCACTTTCTGCTGTTCCCAGAGCAGCTGTGAGCAGAAGCAAATTCTTTGGCATCTAAGAGCAACAGCAGCAGCATGGTGTTGTTATTATTTTTTGTGTTAGTAGCAATACAGTATTCATGAAAAAGATAATGCAGAAAAGTGTGTTTGACTACTTTATTGCAGGTCTTCTAGAACATTAGTACATGTGCATGCTTTTTAAATCTCCAGGAGACCTCACACTAGAAAATATTAATTCGTGTGGTATTAGATGTACAACTTGAGAAAAAAAATGGAGTAAATTTTGAGGACCTACATAAAATGGAAGTACCCCCTCAAAAATATAACATTTTAAAGACATTTTGTTACAAGGAATACAGATGATATCAAAATACAGAGATTTAAAAAGGAAATGTAACAATTGCTCCTTATTTCAGTGGAAAACTTTTATGGATTGTCTTTTAAATGTTACTAATAGGGAAAATTTCCAGACAATTAATACTTTCTAAATTACTTGAAAATATTGTGCTTGTCGTGGTCAGTTCAGAAATGACTGAAGCAAAAAGATTGTAACCTCAGCTCATTTTAGGTTGTTACCTAAGATTCACAAATGCATGTAATCTCAAGTTTTTGAGAAATTAATTTGTAGTAAAAATAGTCTATTTCAAAGAACTTGTGTAGAAACTATTCAAGAAATAGATTTAGAAATAGCTAAAGAAAAATAGTTGCCTCTTCATTGGCAAAAATCAATATTCTATACCTTTTGTAGTGTATAGATAAATCTCAATTATAATTAATGGAAAATATGGATTAAATCATAAACAGAAAAAGATAAGCAAAGATGCATTATTTGGATAAGGCTTTAATGATGTCCAAGAGTTTTCACAGATACTCTTACAAAGGACATGGGAGGAGAAAGGAAATCATCACAAAACTTTAATTTTGTGCTATATCAGTACATCACAGTTCCAGGTGGGACTGCAGAAAGGGGAACTGGACCATCACTGAGACATATATATTATGCAGAAGAGTCTACAGGATTAGTTCAGGGCCCTCTGATCAAGCCAATCAGAACATGACTCATGATCATGTGGCCTCCACAGCCCAATTTCCATTCAGGGAACACACAAGGAAGTCTTTATGGCCTATCCCCCAACCCCTTGCACCAGTTAGGGGAGCAGCAGAAATCTACTTCCTAATACCTGGTGCCTGAGGGAAAAGTGCTGGCAGTGATCAGAAGGGCTTCATTGGAGACTGAGATTATAAGGAAACTTATAAATAGATTAGGACTTTCACTGAAACTAATAGCCATGTGATAATTTACTATTCTGAAATTCAGGCTTGAATACACAAAGAATATACTAGCCAAAAAGTTTAAGTCTCATATCCATTTCAGACTTCCTTTTCTCTAGAAATTCCCAAGTAAATGAGTTAGAGAAGATAGTAGTTTTTGCAAATCATGGACCATTTCCTGTGTAGATGGAAAAAATGAGTCTTTCCACTAACAAAATAATCCACAAAATCCTTATTGTTGTTAAGGTGTCATCCATATAATGCGGACTGGTAGTTACCCGAGCACAAAAGAGATAGACACTTCTGCACCATCATAGCAATTGTTCTAGCAATTGTTCCTGTTTCCAGCCACTATATCAATTCATCATGTTGAGACTTTTCATTTCTTCTCATTAACTTTTTGCTTTATCAATCATGATGTCCATTTCCAGGCTTCTCAAGTCCAACATACTTGAGCATTCTCGTCCCCTGAAAATTATCTAGATTCCCAGATGGCACCCCATTTAGATCATCCTAGGCAGTCTAGAACCTACTCTCTGAGTAACATTCCCCACCTCTTTTCCCTCAGGAATACCAAGAGGGAAGATTTCTCCCAGGAAGATGCATGCCTGGTAAAGTTCTCTCATCCCCTTCCCCCTCTCAGAAACTGCATATGAAGTACATATGAAACACTGCCTATGAAAAACAGCCGTCTCACAAATACACAAGTGCAAGAAGAATCAGACTATTATCCCAAGGGCATGGATGAGGAAGTCACTGGGTTAGGGTTCAAATTCATGCCTTGAGGTTATCCAATAAATGGAAACTCAAGACTACCATATATGTCCTATTTCCATACTTTCTGTGCCTTTCTATGACATATGTTGTCTAGTTTTACTTTTATGAATGAACATTACTGAAAGTTTTACTCATCTCCAACTGATCATTGCTTGTGTATAGTATTCAGTCACTTACATTGTTAATCTGTGTAATAAGTAATCCATGTATTTTGGTCTAAAAAATAACCCTATGCACATATACTTTATTTTTCTTAACAGTGTTGTAAATTGCATAACATTGGCAAAGTTAATGGTTATATCAATATAACTACTATATGCTCCCTGAGGATAATTTATCTTTTTTCAACAAAATAACAACAGTATCTTTAAAGTGAAAAAGAGACATATATGAACCACTGACATAGGTTTTAAGCTCACACATAGCCCTAATCTGGGAACAATTTGCTTTAGGTCATGACGTAGTTCCCTCAGTGCCTTTCCCCATGAACCGATCACTAAGGACATGGGTGTTACCCTCAAACCCATTCACAGGGTCCCACACTCGGTTAAAACTTAGATACATCCACTCCAACTAAGGGTCAGGAAATACTTTCTCAGACAAAGTAGAATTGATTCCTATCATCTTTGTTAGGTCAAAATATGGCACATTGACATTTACTTTCCCATTTGATTTAATATGTAGTTGTTCAGATTTTCATATGTTACAATTTTGTTTTCAATTAAGATTTTTCTCTGTTTCATTCTGTCATTGTTCTTGGGTCCTTTGTCAGGGATTAATTTTGATTTTGTATGTATCCAAAACTTGTGTTGGGGGGTGAGGGGAAGTCTTTAGAGACATTAATGGGCTGATAGTTTCAAAGGGACATGACGGGGGAAATAGGAGGAAATGGTAATAATTAACAGTAAGAAGAAAGAAGAATCATCCTGGAATTGACAGTGGTGATGGTTGCACAACTCTTTTGAATGTGATTGAATTAGTAAAGTGTCTGATATGTGAATTGGACATTAGTGAAACTTTTAAAATGAATTAATTAAATTTTTAAAAGGAGATCTTAAATTTGCTCTTGAACATGCACTAGCTAGAACAAATTCAAGAAATAATGACAAAGAGATGAACAGAGAAGATTTCAAAGGACAACTCAATCATTCATACACAATATTATAATGAAATGTGCAAAGGAGTTAAAATTCAGAAAGAAGAACATTCACAGCATATATCAAGTTGAGAGAAGTGATGAGGGAAAATGTCTAGAATTGCAATACTGAAAGATTCTATGTGAAAATCTTGAAGGATGCAGGAATCATCAAAAGACTATTGAAAGAAAACAGAGTCACTGCATCAAAAAGAACTAGTTGACTCTCAGCTTCAAAGAACAAGAATGAGGGGGAGAGCAAGGTAGGGGCCCAGCGCCCACGTTGAGCAATTGAACGCCCCCTTACAGAGGAGTCACGGGGAGGAGACGGGCCAGTCAAAGTGCAGTAGCAATGAAGCATATAACTTTCCTCTAGTTCCTGAAGGCTTCCTCCCCCTCAACTGTCATGGTCCCAATTCTACCTTACAAATCCAGCTAGATTGGAAGAGGTACACCGATAGAGATGAGAACTGGAAATACAAGGAACCCAGGATATATGAGCCCCCCCCCAGGGCCAGGGGTGAGAGTGGAGTTACTGGATGGGTGGAGGGAAGGTGGGGTAGAGAGAGGGAGCCAACTACAAGAATCTACAAATAAGCTCCTTTCAGAAGGACAGTCATCAGATGATACCAAGGAGAAAAGTTGGCTTTAGACATTGTCAAAATATCAATTGAAATACATTGAAAGAACTGTGTCTAATCAAAGCACACAGGAACAAATGAGTCAAGAAATCAAAGGTCACGCTGCATTAGGCAAATATGCAAGGCCTTTTGGAGTGTTGAGTAGCAAGGATGTCATTTTTTTTTAAGGATGTAATTTTGACTAGTAATTTGACCCCAAACCATGATATTGTTGACCACCTCATATAGATGTGAAAATTGAACAGTGAATAAGGAAGCTCAAAGAAGAATCAATGCAATTGAATCATGGTGCTGGAGAAGAATAATGAAAGTACTATGGACTCGCTCACTGCCATCGACTGAGTCAATTCTGACTCATAGTGACTCCCTGTGGGATTCTGAGACTATAACTGTTCATGGGAGTAGATGGTCCATTCTTGCTCCTGCAGAGCTACTGGTGGCTTTGAACTGCCAACCATGAGATCACAGCCCAATGAATAACGACTATGCCACCAGAGTTCCTTCCATAAGAGTCATCAAATATGTATTAGAATAAATCCATCCAGAATGCTCCTGAGAAGCAAGGATGCCAAGACTTTGGCTGATGTATTTTCATAAGTTATCAGGAAAGACCCGTCTGGAAAAGGATGCTATCATTAATTACGCAGAAAGGTAGTAGAAAAGAGGAAGTCCCAGAAGAAATGTATCAATACAGTGACTGCAGTAATGGACACTTTCCCCCAATATGTTGACTTCTGGAATTTTAATATTAGTATTTCTTTCTTCCCACATGAATATACCTCAGCAGTGAGTTTAGTCCAAATGATAGAAACAAAGGCACATTCCTTTCCTATTCAAATTCCATTCTGAAGCACATAGACCTCACTAAACTGCAATGTCACCCCAAATGATTTCCAATCCTCTCACCCCTGCATGGATAAGTGTGGCTTACATCAAATCTCAAAATAACATCAATCAAATACAAATAAGTTTTAATTTCTCACTTTTTCTTACTATTACTTTTTTCTGCTTTATTTCATGCAAAACAAAACAAGACAACATGTCTTACCTGTTTTCTCTACAGATTTTCTAGTGTGATCCTACCACGGTGCAAAGCCAAGACCTTTCCACTGAATCATTAGGATACACATGGAGGTAGGGTCAGGTTAATTCCTGGAAAAGCTGCTTTTAATTGGGGAACCTTAAAAAATTATAAATATCACTCTGTCAAAGTGTTTTACACTACAAAACAAGGAAATATACCATTTACAGAGCTCAGAAGGAGATTAAATGAGGAAATTATAGTAAGAATAGTGTTGATGTTAGTAAAAGAACCTTTACCAAGGTTCAAAATATCAAGATATTGAGTAAAACATAAGACTACAAACAATATACAATTCTAAGTTAAAATTTATAAACATTAAGTCCTAGGTAACAAATATGAAAAAAACAGGAAAAGAGTTTCAAATGTACATGTTAAAAATATTCATGAGATTGAAAAAGAAGGAAGCACTGATAGCAAGAAAAGAGACAGATTTGAAAATGGACAAAATAGAAAAATTTAACTATAAAAAGAGTTAAATTGTTCTTCAAAAAAATCTAAATAAATGGTCCAAGACTAAATCAGACGAAGCTGCAAATGAATAAGAGAGTAGATCTGAGACAATATCGAGGCTGAAAAACACACAGATAGAAAGCTTAAAATTAAAGAAAATAAACTTTCAAAGAAGTAAGGATTAAAGATTTCCCATGACAGATGAGACAAATAGTGAGAAGATTGACTTCTAGAGAGAAAATTTATCTATGAAGATAAATGGCCAGTAGTCAGATTGAATTTTGTGATAGGGAAATGTTTAGAATATTGCTAGAATATAGCTTTTACTAAACCTGTTAAAATAAATTAGGGAAATATAAAATCTGATAACTAGACTTAAGTGGCATCTTGAATTTAATCAAAATAAATATACATATTATGAAGCAAAGGGTGACGTGCTCAGACTTGGAGATTTGAAAAGGTAATATCAACACATTACAGAGTATAGTGTTGCTATAAAGAGTTGAAATGGGGATGCCAATGAATTCCAGTGATCTAGGTATAATATATTCATCTATAAATTGTGTATACTGTCAGTGTAAAGTAAATGGATGGCAAAGAGTTAAGTGTGATCACAGAACCATTCATTGGAGTATTCTAAAAAGAATAATAGGGATAAATAACTATGTAAATTGAGTTGCTGCAAAGATAATTAGCAATTTGTCTTCTGGGTCATTTGGAAAATAAATACAATAAGATAAATATTAAAGTCAGGAATAGTAACCGAGTTATATTTTATTTTTGGTTTGGGTTGGCTTTGAATTTTTAAGGGAAAATAAGTTATAAAGAATGATAGGTTCAAGTGGAAAAAGCAGTACTTTCAGCTTTAGACATTTTAAATTGCAGTTGACAGGAGGGAACTATGAAAGGATATGGCATTTTAATTGGTTCTCAAACTGCAGCAAATTAACTTAAATCAATCAATCAATCAATCAATCAATCAATCAATCCAGGAGTGGGTTTGGGGTTCACACTAAGTCCTAGCCCCAGCTTAAGAAGCATCAGTTTTTATGCGACCCTGCTCAGTATTCCCCTTCATGAATACTTGATCACTGACGATAAGTGTGCTACAGGGAAGTGTGCTGAGGAAAGCAGATGGTACCCGGCTATCAATCAGAACAGTGCCTGGGGTCTCAAAGGCTTGTATGCAAACAAACATCTATCTAAGCGAGGAATCAGCTTCAGTCCATACGAAGGAGCACATCAGCTTCCAAAGATGACAACTGTAAGGCTCCATCATGGTGAGGAAAAATCATCAGAGAAAAACTTAGGAGCATTGCATTTGTACAGGGCTGGGGGGGACTGTGCGTGTCTGCTCAGACTGAGTCACTGGCAGATCTTCTCTAGTCACAGCGCGATAAACCTTACTCTCTGGCATAGAACACTGTGATCTTAATTATGCTACACGTAGCTCAGTCCTTGGCCCGTGATCATCCTATATGTGTTCTAGGTTTAAGTAGTTTTTCCTGGTTCGGTGGCAGAAATTTCTTCCCTGACTTTTGGATTATTGTTGGCATCTTTTCCTGCTTTCCCAGTATTAAAATTTTTGCTTGCATACTATTATGTTTCTACTTTTACCACCTGTGGCAGTCACCTTTTCTGGTGGCAGTTTGAGGATTAACAGTGTAAGGGTGGAGTCTAGCCTGTCAATAGCCAATGAGACCTCTGTATGGGCGTGGCCTTCTCCTGGGAATTCTGGGAAATCTGGTACTTCCTTCTTGGAAGCAAGAGACACTCAAGTTTTGCTTGAAAACTCTCTGCTGACAAGACATATGACACAACGCTGATAGACCTCCTTCCCTGGGAATTGGAGGAACCACTTAAGAGACCTCTGCCACCTATGAGATGCTTACACCCCACTGGATTTCAGGATTTTCTACTCACTAGCCTGTGATTGTTGTGCATTTGGCATCATTGCATGTGTTTTGTGAGTGTCACAAGTTCTTTATAGAGTGGTATTTAACATATGGGCTAATATGGGACTTATGACCTTGGACTGGACTGTGTTGGGATGCTTTCTCAATGTTCAAGTGCTCTTGTATATAAACCTTTCCTTGACATACACATGAGTGCTTATGAATTTGTTTCTCTTGTCTGCCCGGACTAACACACCACCTTAGCATTATTTTGTTTTCTATGTTTCCTGCTGGGTCTCTCAGCTGTGAAGCCCAGGAGGAATGGATGGCATAATGATAGTTATGGATACAAGGGTGTATAGAGAATGAGGGCAGTTAAGGGAAGAGGGAAAAGAGGGTTGGGAGTAACTAATGAAAACCTGAGATGGGAGGGAGCTCTAGAACGCATTGCGATTACATAAATCATCTTAAAGTTGATTTACCCATGGTGGGGACAACTCTAAAAATGAGATGGGGGTGATTTTACTCTTCTCTGCGATACGATTGAATGATTGAACTATTGAATGACATGATATGTAAATTACTTGCCGATATGATGACTGCAAAAATTAATATTTAAAAAAAACCATAAAAATGGCCCAGCTTAATAGTAGAACCCCTGAAATTGGGGCTCTCAGTCCCCATTCACGTTTGGAAATGAATTTGCCCCAGGATTCACTTTTCCATCACACAACAGACAAGGGAACAATAGTACTAATGAGATGCCAACTCCATTTCAGATAATAATAATTCAGATAAGAATCATCAGCCATTTCAGATCAAAAGGGCAGCAAGGATTTATCCAAGGATGAAGGCCAGTAGGGTTGGGGAAGAAGTAATAGAAGAGGGTGCACACTGGGGAGGGAAAGGTGAGCAGAGAACAATGACATTATATTGAGCCAATTGCAATCAATGAAATGAAACAAAATATGTACGCATTTTCAAATGGATAACTATATCAACAAATTCACAATAAAATGTTAAAAAGGAAAATTTTTAAAAGGTCAATAAGTATCAAAAATAATGGATCTTATATCATAAGAACAAATCTAATTTAGGTCAGTTGAAAAACATGGGTAAGGATCAATATATGTAATATTTGTAGTAATAGATTATAGCAAAAAGGTAAATACTGAGGGCAATCTGTTCTGACCTTTCTATGCTCCCCACAGCTTGACACTCATCTGTTTGGGTATCACCTCTTCTCAGTAAGCAGTGTTTTTCTGATCTGAAGTATTTACAGAATAATTGGAAACACTGAGTGTCCCTCAACACTTGTCATATATTCATTCCAATAATTTCAACAAAAATCACTGAATTCTTTCAGCTGTATCAAAAAGATATGCTTAAAATTTCATCTAAAAAAACTTCACTATATAAGGCTTTAAAGAAATAAAAACACACAAGCATCCAATTGATTGTTATTCATAGCAAGCATACATAGGGTTGCTGAGACTACAATTGTAGCAGAAGCAGACAGCCTCGTCTTTCTCTTAGAGGAGCTGAGAGGTGTGATCCATTGATATGATGGATTTACCCTACAGGGCTACTTATTTAAGGCATAGGGTCTCATTCTCACATTAAAATGTACCTGACAATTGGGCCTTAGCATAGGATTTACTATTTTCCTATATCTTTTTATGAAGAGAAAAGGTGTAATAAAATTAAACAATATGATTTTAATTAGATTGAAGAGCAGTTGCTATGTTTTCAGGCAAAAATAATTTTTAAAATTTATTTCCAAATACGAAATTGGAAAGCAAAATTATCCGATGTTACATTGGACAATTGGATTCAAAGAAAAAACAATATGGGGAGGTACTGGATCTTGTCTGACTACAGAAATGTTTTAAAAGTAGGCATTTCATCCAGAAAGGAAATTAATAGTATGATTTGGAACAAATGTATCTAACAAAATTTAAGAATACTTGAAAAAGCATACCAATATCATTTGTAGAAGATACTCCCCTTTGCCATCAAATGGACTTGTTATCCTTATAAAAATAAATTGGTAATAGATGTTTGGATTTCTTTTTGTATTCTCACTTCCATTACATTGTTCTTTATGTCTATTCAATATGACAGCAAGACCCTCTTTTAGGAACCAGCTTCGTTGTAAGCTTGGAATTGGTTAGTGTGAGTACTGAAGTCAGAGGAGATCCCAGGGGATTTCCATGTTTCTTCCTTCATCACCATACCCTTTTATATTTCCTCTTGTTCCACTGCCTAGGTACCCCCTTTTGTCCCAGGATTTAATTGCAGTTCCATAGGTACATATGAAGTATATATGCGTGTGCACGTGTGAGTTTATGATTTTGTTTGAAAACGTGGCATTGAATGACTGCATTTCTAAGAAAGAAAAATGTGCTTTGTGTATCCTGAAAAAAATTAAACATAAAGTTATACCATGTGACCCAACAACGTCACTCCAAAGTTTATATCGGAAACAGTTATTCAAATCCATATGCCTATGTCAATTTTCATTTCAGTATTACTTAGAATAATCAAAACAAGAAAGCAATCCAATTATCTATCAGAAAATAAATGAATAAACAAAATACAGTATATACATAAAATTCTGATATATATAACAACATGACAATATAATGAACTTTGAAAACATTATACAAAGTGAGGTAAGACAGACACAAAAGGACAATTACTTGAAGATCCATTTATACAAAATACCCTTAAAGGAATATTCATAAAGAAAAAGTATATTAGAAGTGATTGTTTTAAGAGCAGGGGGCAATGAGGTGTTATCACTAAATGAGTACAGAGCTTCAATATGGGTTATGAAATGCTTCTGGAAGCAGTGCTAATAATTGCCTAAAATTGTGAGTGTGATTAATACAATACAATGTGTACACTTAAAGGTCATTAGAATGAAAGAATCATGTTAAATATCATTTACCACAATAAAAATATAAACAATCAAATCCATTAATCTGTATGCCTATTTTTACCTAAGGATGACAATATCTGTATCACTTTATCTTTAAATAGATTTTGAATTGGAAATAATAATCTTTCAACTGTTTTTTAGAGAAATTATTTAGGTTTTTAAACTGTTATTATTTTCAATATTGTCACTTGCAGTTCTATTTGAATTTTAGGACCACTGGTCAATTAAAAGAAATTAACAGAAATTATGCTTAATGTTGACACTATTGCTATTTTAAGAGCACAAAGCTTTCTTATTCATAAATATGAAATGTATTTGCATTTTAGGTTAATTTGTTTATATTAAACATTTATTGGGGGCTCATACAACTCCCATCACAATCAATACATATGCCAATTGTATGCATACCACATTTGCACACCTGCTGCCATCATAACCCTCAAAACATTTCCCCTCTACTTAGGCCCCCAGCATCAGCTCCCCATATTTTCCTCCCTCCCACCTCCCCCTCCCCATGAACCCCTAATAATTTATAAATTGTTACTACTTTTACATATTGTATTCTGTCTTATGTGTCCCTTCACACACTTCCCCGCCTCCCGTACTCCAGAGAGGTCATATATAGATCCCTGCAATTGTCTTCCCCCCTTCTAATCCCCACACCCTCCACCCTCCCGGTATCACTACTCCCACCACTGGTCCCACCATCTATCCTGAATTCCCGTCGCTTCCAGCTCCAGTGTACATCCCCTGGTCTAGATGGATTTGTAAGGTAGAATTGGAATAATGATAGTGGGTGGGAGGAAGCATTTGAGTCCACCCTAACACATGTCTTTTATAATATCAGTTTATTGATCCTTTTATTTCATTAGGGTCTGTTGTGACTTTCCCTGTTTTATTCCTAATTCTAGAAATGTTATCTGCTCTTCCTTTTCTTTGTTTATGTTTGCAAGCATTTTGTTGACTTTGCTGTCCTTAGAAAGAACCAATTTAGGGCTTTGTTCCTTTTTCCCCATTGTTTTTCTGTATTCTTGTTCATTTATTTCTGCTCTAATTTTTATGATTTTATCATTTTTCTTTAGCTGTTGGGACATTTATACTGTTGTGATAGTGAGGTTTATTATGTCAACCTGGCCGATGGGAACATGTGGACAGAGATTAATCAGCTCATAGTAATTGAAGAACAAAGGGAAAAAAATGCAAGCCTTCCCCACACATACCCCACCCCCGCCTTGCTTTCTGGTAATCTGACCAGCATATAGCTAATTCCCTGCCTCATTCTGTGTGCTATCTGTGGACCAAGTCATCTCATGTATCATTTTGCTACAGTTTATGCTTCTTTGAGGTTGACTTCACCACGCTGCTGGTGCATATATCACTTGAGCTTAAGGCTGGTCGATCCAGTAGCCTTGCATTGCTTGAGTTTGATATCCGGGCCTGCTTTGCTAAGCTCCTGTGCTCCTGTGGTTGACTCTTGCATACTCACCATGTTGTCTGCTGACTGTGGGCAGATTCTGTCTCTTTTGCCAGAAGAAAGACTCCTCTGTCTATTTCCTTAGCTTTAGACTGAAGCCCCCTCTGTGAGTTGAAGTACTTCCAGAATATTCACTCTTGGACTGAGCCCTTTGTAAGGCTGTGTGGACTAATTAGTTTTCCGGAAAAATTATATTCCTTCTTTCTTTATAAACCTATCTTTTTACGTACACATAATCTTAGTGTCTTGGTTTCTTTTCCCTAGGAAACCCTGCCTAACACAACGGTTGATTCTGTTCTCATTGTTGAAGACACTGTCCTATGGTGCTGAAAATGATTTTCTCCTCTTTTTATGTGTGCATTAATTATAATAAAGTGATCTCTGATAATTAATTTTGCTGCCTCCCATAGGTTTAGGTATATTGTGCTTTCCTTCTCATTAGTTTCTAGGAATTTCCTTGTTTGAGCTAACATCCAGACTTTTTTTTAGTAGTGTTTTCTTGAGTCTTCAAATGTTTGTTTCTTATTGTTTCTATTGTTGATTTCCAGTTTTACAGCACTTTGGTCACAAAAGATGTTTCACTGACTCCCATGTGTTTGAATTTTCTCAGGCTTATCTTATGTCCCAGCATGTGGTCTGTTTTCAAATATGAGTTGGAGAAGAATGTGTACATTTTTGCTGTTGTTTGGAAAGCTCTGTAAATATCGAGGATGTCTAGGTGTTTAATTGTGTTGTTCAGGTTCTCTATTTCCTTTTGAGTTTCTTACCTGTTGATCTATTTTCCTTAGAAAGTGGTGTATGGAAATTACCTACTATAATTGTTGATCTGGTGATTTATTTTTTAATCTCTTTGAGAATTAGGTTGATGGATTTCAAGGGCCTTAAATTGGGTGTGTGTTTGTTTATTATGACTATGAGTTCTTGGTTTATTGCTTCCTTGAGCCTGTTATAATGCCCATTCTTGTCTTTCATTATATCATGTACCTTGAGATATGTTATCAGATATTGATCTTACCCTGTTTGTTTGGTTTTTTAATTGCTTGATACATTTTTGTCTACCTTTGACCCTCAGTCTAATTTTGTCTGTGAGTTTAAGATATGTCTCTTGAAGCCAGTAGATTTGTGTCACTTGTTGCCTAATATAGTCTATGACTCTTGGTCTTTTGACTGACGTCTTTAGTCCATTGATATGCAGCATCATTAAATCTAAATATACATAGATTAGTCACTGTTATCTAGCATTATTTGTATTTGATATTTTCCTTACTTCCATTTTTCTAGGGTGGTGTGAGTGAGGAATTTAGGCTTGTCTTTTTTTCTCCATTGTATCTGTGATGTATTGGGGACTGCTTTCTGTGTGTTGATTTTGGGGTGGTGTGACACCCTGAGATCATGTTTGAGAGCTGCAGTTATTGGTTTTCTGTCCATAAGGTACTGGAAAGATTTTTTTTCTAATGTTTGTTTAGTTTCATTGAATTTTCTAAATATTTTCTCATTTGGAAAAACTTCAAATTGATAGAAAACTTTGCTGAATAAAGAATTTTTAGATTGCACTTCAACTTTTGAAATATGTTGTTTCGACTTTTTTCCTGCATGTTATCTGCAGAGAATGCAGAGCTTATTCTTATTTAACTTTACATATGACTACTTTTTTCCTATCTAGCCACTCGCATATTTTTCTCCTTAAAAATGGATAATCTGACTACAATATAGCTTGATGTGTGCATCTGTGTTTGCATGTGTTTTGGTGCACGAGGATAGATCAGTGATCTGTTTCATGTTCCCTCTGCTTCCTGGATGGTTATCTTCTCCTTTGTAATATTGGATTTTTTTC